>JAYMTK010002253.1:0-14263 GCA_036897405.1 Pelargonium myrrhifolium | reverse complement strand
GAGTTGATCGAGATGCGAAAGCCTCTGGATAAAACTCCCTAGCTGCTGATTCAAGGCCAAACATGCGGCCCTTTTTGTTAGGACCTCCAACAGCCTCCCGAAAAGCGTAGTACTCGTTGGCCACCTCATCGGCATGTCTCGCCATGTCTAAATGGTGAATTAATGTATCTCTCCTAAGAAAAAACACAACAACCAAAAGTAAGAAGAGAAAAAAGTGAAAATAATTGAAACCATAAAAGACAAGTTATTGAACAAATCTTAACACACAACGATAACCTTATGATCAGAAGTGTCGATAACAAGTAATTATAATCATGCAAATGCTGAGATTCAAGTAGCTTTGCATTATATGTACATATAATTCATTTCAAAGTTTCAAAAGTATAAAATTTAATAGAGTTCTGCAAACCTAATACTGTAACAATCAGTGTACCAACATGAGTGCCAATATTTGATTGTAAATAGCCCC
Organism: Pelargonium myrrhifolium; assembly: GCA_036897405.1. NCBI lineage: Eukaryota > Viridiplantae > Streptophyta > Magnoliopsida > Geraniales > Geraniaceae > Pelargonium > Pelargonium myrrhifolium. The sequence goes on along the minus strand of JAYMTK010002253.1, from coordinate 13,794 downwards.
GCATCTTAGCAAGTACCAAGTAACTTCAATTAATAAAAGTACGTTTTCGCTGATAAAAAAAAGTATTGTGGTTGTTGCAAGTGCTTGACAGTTAATAATATTTGAACCAGTTTTGCTTAAAGATTTAGATGGGTTTAGTTGGAATATTTTCTTGCTAACCTTATGATCAGTAGTGTTAATAACAAGTAATTAGTGCAGAACCTGAAGGAATCCCTCTGGCATGAACCCAAGAAATTAAATATTAAAAAACCCCTGCAAACAAGCACCTATAACCAAAGAAAGCTACTACTACAACCTACAGCTACAAACCCTACATGTATATACAATAATATGACTGACCTCTTTCTTCAGTTACTACTTCTGTTTCTGAACACATGTTTTAGAAATAAAAAAAAGGAGAAATGACAGCGATCCCCCCATCTTATACACTAAAAACACTTGACCACCTCATGTTTTAAAAGTGGACAATGGAGTACCCCTTATTATTGTTTTAAGTGTAATAGGTGGATGGATTTGAATTTTGTTAACAAAAGGTGCAAAAAGACCATTTTACCCTTGAACATTATTCATCTTCTTCTTCATTGCAGTACTGTTCATCAAATTTTTTTTTCCTAGCTTTAATTACAGTAACCAAACCCTTTAATCTCTGTAAAACTATTTTCTTTTGAGAATTTTTGTTCATTTTGACATGTGGATATGTATGATTGTTGATGTTTTTCATGTGTGTGTGTTTGCATCATGTTATGGTTTGTTGTTCCAGATCTGGTCGCCGGTGATGGGTATGTATGGTTTCTCCTCAACCTTAAACCAAACTGCCACCTCACCGTTTCGTGCGCCTCCCCCGCCTTCGATATATCCCCCACCAACAACTGCCTTATAATCTCTAAAAATGGGTTTTGAGTTTTGATTTTTCGGATGGGGAAGCAAAGGAAGAGCGAGAGAGAAAAAAAAAAAGAAATTTGATGTTTGGGATGGGGAAGCAAAGGGATGGGTTTTGATTTTTGGGATGGGAAAGTAAAGAGATGGTTTTGATTTTTGTTCTCAGTGAAGCAAATGGATGGGGAAGAAAAGGGTGAGAGAAAACAAAAGAAATATGATGTTTGGTGGATGAGTTTTGATTTTTGATAGAAAAGTAAAGTGATGGGTTGTGATTTTTGGGATGGGGAAACATAGGAATGAGTTTTGATTTTTGGTCTCAGTGAAGCAAAGAATTGAGGAAGCAAAGGGAGAGAGAAAAAAGAAATAGATTAGAGAGATTTGTTTGTGTGTTGTTGAGTTTGACAGAGATGGTGAGGAGATTGTGATGAGTTGTGGTTCTCAAACATTCAAAAAAAATCAAAGGAAGAAGAAAGGTGCATGGAGGGGGCAAAATGGAAAATACATAAAAATGGACCCCATGTGACTTGCACATGTTAACGGAATGAAGAATATTCTGTTAACTTGACGGCAAAGCACATCACACAATAAAATGGGTACTCCGTTGTCCACTTTTAAAACAGAGGGGGACCAAGCGTTTTAAGTGTATATAATGGGGGGATCACTGTCATTTCCCCTTGATATATTTACTATTGTATCCTTATCATCATGCGTTATAACAAACTTACAAGATACTGGCTAACTAATTATTATGAGAATGTGTTGACAATACATGCATAACTAATTTCTTAAAAAGTAAAAAGAACACTATTGTGGGAGGAAATAAGTACAACACATGTCCATGATGATATAAGAGGAAACACACAAAACTAACTATTATTTCTTTAATTTTCTCAAAAATAGAAATAAGACATTTATTTTGAAACTAATGTATAATTTTATTATGAATTGTTAGGCATTAAACTACTATTCAAGAGACCTGACACCACTTGTTGGGGTATCACTCTTGTAAAACTCTTACACTACTTCGTTAATACGCTAAATCCAGATTGCAATAATTAAGGAGTATGAACAAAAACTAAATTAAAGAAATAAAAAAAAAAATCTATCATAGAAGCACGTACGGATGGTTAGAAAATTGCATGGGTGTACAAGATGCAATTCACTGTTATCGTAATAAGTTCAATTACAATTCACTCTAGAGTATTACCTGTTGTCGGTGTGATTCTATATATGTTGGAGTTGGACCCTAAGAGATGAATAACTAAATGCATTTTAAAGAAATATATTTATATTTTCTCAACTTCCAATAAGAAAATGTAACTTTATTATTTCGAATCGTATTTATGAACATTTTCATTTTTGGTATTTATGAACTTTCATGAATAGGAAAATGTGATAACATACGAGTTTAAAAAAAAAAAATTCAGTCATGATATATTGTTTGAGACTTTCAGTCAATTGGATACGACTAATGAGATGATTCCACATCACTGATTAACACTCATAGTCGTTCCAATGAATTTGTAAGCGTGTAGCGCCCGTCTAGATCTGTTTTTCTTTGTGTCTTGGCTAAGGATATCAACCAATTAATCATGGTTAAGATTGCGGGCACTCTGTACAAGTTTTGGATTAGACTTTTGCATTAGACTTGATGTCATTAGCATGAATGGATTAAGGCCTAACTACTACGGGCGGATGCGGATAGCCCTCTGACACGCCACAAACCGCATATGAATAAACCACAAAATTATACATTCGAACATCGGGCTCATGATTTGGAAATTTTAAACACGTAGAGTACTGAGGGTTGGCTTGCACATGAAACTATACGGGCGGGTAACTCGCCGGTGAACGTTTCTACTTGTTTGGTAGAACTACATGTTGACTTCTTGGAGGTTCCATGTCTAATTTACAACTATTATTATTAAACTCGTGGTTGGCACATTTAACTTGTTTAATCACATCTAGATTAATCTTAATTTAAGACTTGTCACAAGTTAAAGTTCTCACCTCTTTCATGGATGTGCTGAGCAAAGATCAAACCCGAGTGCTATCCCTACTCATGCAACCCTGCGCTGTCAACTACGCTATTGCATTGTTTTTTCAACTCTTGCACCGTCCAACTCCCAATTGCAAGGATCGAAAGGATAAAACAAAACAATCTCTTAATGCACTCAACAATCGTCAATATTACGGTTTTATAGTGGACTAACCAACGATAAACGAATGCCATTTTGGAGATTTAACTTGAAGTCAACTATCACAAAATAAATCCATAAAATTGAAGTTCTAATAAATAAAAAACACAAAATTGATGTGTAGTTATATTTAGTTATGCAATATGTAAACTACGTTTATGTTTTCGTTGTTGTTAATAGTTTTTACGAACCATTTAATGTGTTCTTCTAAAGCTTTTGTAGCGCAAAAAATGTATTAATGTTTTAGATGAAGCTTTTATATCCATTATGCTGTAAAGTTGAATGTTTATAAGTTGGGGTTCACCATTCATATACATGTTTGACGTGTTTCTTTTAATATTGGTCATGATTATTAGTAAGATATTGACATGATATGTCGATCATGTCGTCTCATTTATTCGTTGTTATTGTGTTTTAGATTTGATTGTTTAAATATATTTTAATAGAAAAGTTAGAGCGGATCGAGATTGAATTGCGTCAAATTTTTGTTTAAAGTTGGTGCTTTTCCGTTTAATGATTTTTATATATTTGATATTTGTTTATTTTACCTCTCTTTAATTTTGGATTTTAGGAACTCAACTTAATTTCACGATTGAGGGATTCTTGATCCATAAAATTGAAGCTCTCTGATAAAATCCCGAGAGTGTTGTGTAATTATATTTAGTTATGCAATATGTTAATTATGTTTTCGAAGTTTTGTGGTATTTATGAACCCCTAAATTGTCTATGTTTTGAATGTTCACACGTTGGGTCGACCCTCCATACATATGTTTAACATGTTTCTTTAGGTCATGAATATTAGTAAGATCGACATGATATATCGATTAGGTCGTTCCTTTAGGTCTTGTTATGTATTTAAAATTAGATTCTTTAAATATACTCCACCAGAAAGTTAGTTTAACAAACCAAATTGCCAAAAAAAAGATTAAAACATTCTATGTGAAACAAGAGGGAGTACTGTATATAAATATATAGAAAACAAGCATAAATGGTAGCAAAAGAAGAATAATTATAAGGTGAAAGTGTAGTTACATAACATTTATTAAGAGTACAAAAACATAATGTAATGAAGGGTCGTTTTTTTTTTTTTACTTTATAAATACCCATCTCCCTCACACTTCTTGCTTCCATTTTCTGCATCTCTTTGTGTTCAGATTAGTGTAAAAGAAACCCTCTGTTTCTGTCTTTAATTATCAATCTATCTGCTCCTTTCTCTCTTTTGTTTCATTTCCAGGTTAGTCATGAGCTACAAATAACTCTAACACTACCTCCCAAATCTTTTTCATTGCTTCACCTCTTTTGGGTCTTCCCTAGATTACTAACCCCTCTTCTTTCCTTTAAAACACTCATATATGTTTTTGTTAATTTACACACAACCTCTCTTCCTAGTTAATTACCATTCCTAGTTAATTCTATTCTATATATTTTTGTTTTGTTTTGTTTTGTTTGTGGACAGCTAATAGAGTGAAGATGGAGCTTGAAAATTTTGAGAGTAGTCATGGGGAGGTCTCCTCTCCCCAAAGAAAGATGGGTGGGAGGGGAAAGATTGAGATCAAGCGGATCGAGAACACGACTAACCGCCAAGTTACTTTCTGTAAGCGACGCAACGGTTTGCTCAAGAAGGCCTATGAATTATCTGTTCTTTGTGATGCTGAAGTAGCTCTTATCGTCTTCTCTAGCCGCGGTCGCCTCTACGAGTATGCCAACAACAGGTACTTAATTAATTTACTATTTTGTATTCATACTATATCTTCTTCTTCTTCCTCAAACTAATTCATTTTTCTTGACTTCTTGAATTACTCTCCAATTCTTGCTCTTTCTTGAAATTAATTACCCTTTTTAATTTCTTGAATCACTCAAGGTGTGAAAGATTTCAGTTTCTGCTGCAGTAGATCTCTGTGGAGATTTATTCACAATAATGGGTTTCTTGTTACTTTGTTTTTGGAATGAATATATGTTGGGTTTTGAATTTTTTCCCTATCTAGATTTAAGCACATGGAAAAACAATTCATGGGTTTTTCTTATTACTTTTGATTTTAGTTTCTTTCATTTTTTTAAAAAATTAAAGAAGCCATTTTTAGTTTTAATTGGTGGTTGTTATGAGCACAGATCTGGTGCAATAGATGGAAATAGAAGGAGGTGTGGGTTGTGGGGTTTTCTTTTTCTTCTGTTTTGAGGTGTTTTTGGAATGTATATAGATAAAGGATTGTGAGATCAGCCCCAAAATCTCCTCCATTGTTGTTTCCATTTTTTCTTCTAATTCCCAATCTCTCTTCTCTTTCACTTTCTCTTGTGTACAAAATAATGCTATGTTTTTATGTCATCTGTGACTCTTGTTCTCAGTAAAAAAAGCAAAGCTATCAAGTTCTCACTTCCTCAATTTTTCTTAATAGCTAGTCAGTCACTCATGACTCAACTCAACTCAACTCAACTCACATGAAACAAGTTACTTGCTAGAGCCAAGCCAAAAAGTACAGTGACTCACATATGTCATGGAAATTCATGTTATTATATAAAATAATTAATATAAGAAGCAAAATTAGGGTTTCATATTAAAAACCCAGATGTTTTTTATTTTTATTTTTTTATATATATGTTTTTTAGCAATATTGTACAGCTAAAAATGTGCTAAACATCCCTTTTCCAGTCGATCAAACCCAAATCAGGTTGGAACTAGTGTTTACCCTAATTAGGGTTTTTATTTTTCTTTTTCAAAACTCTCAAGATAAGTTCCTAATTCTCATTTGGGGCACGTGCTTGCTTTTACCCTTTAGTCAAACTTAGCTAAATTGGGATTTTGTTGAGAAAAAAAATTACACATCTTTCCTCAAACTCTGGCTCAGAAGAGCTTTTAATGAGCAATCAATCCTTGAATGAAACATGATTTATTTTTCAAAAAAATTGTGCAATTTGTTTCAGTGGTTAAATCAAGATCAACCCAATAATACCCTATTAACTATTTATAAATTAGTTTTGGTAAAATGGAATATAAAACAAGAAAGTTCCTTTAAAGGGTTCAATAATGAATAACCCAAGTTTGAGTAATGTACTGTTAAACATGATATTAGGTCAATTAGTTAGGGTTTGATAAAACCCATCAAGATCTCATTAAAATGAACCTAATTTAGATGATTATTGGTAAAATGAATTGTAGGTTTGTTTCAAAGAAAAAAGAGCAATAAACCTTCAAGAACCCACCCAATGATTTATGGTTTTGAATATATTTAAAAAACATGAATAGCTAGCTTCTTGGCCTCCTGGTTTGGTTAGAGACAGAATCTTTGGTCACATCACACACGTTTCTTCATTTCCATTTTATTTTTTCTGAGAGAAAAAAACCCATCTCTTGTTGTGGTGGTGCTACTAATTAGATCCATTTATGTTGTGTGAAAGTGAGAGTGAAAACAATTACAAATGTTGCTGAAGTGAAGAGTGAAAGACAGTACTGTTCGGACCAATGAGAACCATTGTATTGTGTCATCTTCTTGGCTTCTTTCTCGTAACCTAGCGTTTCTTGCAAGATCTTTGCTTAGATATTTCTGTGCAACTCTCTTCTTTATCACTCTTTTTTTTTTTTATCTCCAAAAAAAAAAATACTTAAAGAGAGAGAGAGACTGAGTCTGAGAGAGCCAATGGGAGAGTTCTGAGCATTTTGGCATGTCCGTACAACTGAGCCTCTGATGCTGAAACGGACGGCTCTGATCTGACCCACCACTCTCTTCGCAGACTGATTTTATCAATTAATATTTCAATTTGTAGTGCGAAAATAGTAAGTTAATACCACAAAGCTCGTGTCTCAATTAGTAAAGGGTTGTCTTAATGTAACCTTAGGTTTCGAGTTCGAGTTATAAAGAATGTAGGTGTGTTAAAATTTAATAGGGAGAGCTTTGCCGTCTTATGGCTTAGTGGTTGGTTGGTTATATCTGCACTTGAAACACTTTACTTGCTTTTAGAAACACTTTTAAGTGATTGTTGTTTGGTAACAAAAGTAGAAAAAAAATGATTTTATATGATATATAACAATATTTTAATAAGTCATTATTACAAAACTAAGAAGAATATATTTTCTCTCTCTACTTTTTATGACATAAGTAAAAAATGTCTAGTTCTTCCTACTTCTCCATCATTACAAAACTAGAGAATAAAATGACATATAACATTTTTAAGAAATGTGTAAGTGACTTTGCTTCTCAAAAGTGTTACCAAATAAGGCCTTAAATGTGTCGATCCCGTATTGATCGCAGACCCACTTCAAAAATCTCATCGTTAAAACCCCCAAAATAGTAATTTAATACTACTAGGGATTATTAATTTTCTTTTTTTGAGGCACTGATTAATTTAATACTAGTAGGGATTATTAATTAATTTTAATGTTGTTGTTACCTTAGCGAGGGGGTAACAGGATTAGCCGATGTGTAATGGGTTGGTGACACCTGGCACGAATAGCCAATCATGTGATGACAAGCTGGCGTTAGCAGCTAGCCAATCAGTGGCTCGAGGAAATTAAGGTATCAGCGAGTCTAGGAAAATGGGTCTTAATATTTTTGGGTTTTTAAAATCACATCGATCAGATCAGACTATATACATACAGTGACTGATTCGAAAAGAGGACTACTGAGGTTTTATTTTATCTTTACTTTCATGGGTTTTGCTTTGGGAGGGTTTCGTATTAGGTGGTGTTACTTAATTTCATGAAATGGGTTGATTTGACCGTTGGAGAAGATGTGCTCTGTAATTAGGTGGTCTTAAATAGCCAGTAGAGTTTGGAAATACAGTTGATTCATATATAGTTATGAGCTTCTGGTTTTCTTGATTCTACATATAATTTCCTTTGCGAAACCATTTGATATTATTTGAACTGAAAGAGATGGAAATATTTTATTACAACTTTGAAAACAGGTACCATGGTTGTGTATGGAGCTAAAATAATTTAATGATAAATAGTAAATGATTGTATTGCCATTTATTTTGAAAAAAATGAAGTATAAAATAGTTAATGTCATACTTTTTGTTTGAATTATTATCAACATATATCGTAATAAATTCAAGAAATTTATTTTTGAACAAAGATGCAAAAGAAACAAAAGACGGAAATATCACAAGTTTCACCATTTCGAGATGAGTTTTCACTTTCTTGATGGTTAGAAGATTTCGTCATTAACATAAATTTAGTTTGTAAACTAAAATGGATAGAATTAATGGTTTATATGTTTCAGCACTCAAGAAAGATCTAAACATTGGTCAATTCTCCTCAGTTGTTAGGAATAATTTGGTTAGACTTTGATGAAATGTATGAATGTAGTGTGAAGGGAACAATTGAGAGGTACAAGAAGGCATGTTCAGATTCAACCAATACTGGCTCTGTTGCTGAAGTTAATGCACAGGTATATACATTGCCCTATTTCAAGCACATCTAACATTTTGTTTACATTCACATTTTCTGATATTCTTTCTTATTGTTGGACTAAAATAAGAACTATATGGAAATAAGACAATCAACAATTTTCTTTTTTTTTTTTCAAATGTGAGATTGCTTACTCACTTGTCTTGTAATTAGCTTGAGCACATGGCTTTATATAAGATTGGCCAAGTGCATTTTAGTTCTAGGGACAAAAAAATGAAGTCACAGATAGAAAACAAATAAAAGACACCTTGTGAAAATATCAAATGATTGACCGATAAAGAGGCCAAATTAAAGATTGACTACCACTAAGCGTGTGGATCAACTAGAGGTATGTGGTTGTTTTAACTTAAATTGATCTCTTTAGTTTTAAGTTCCAAGAAATGTAGTTGCGTTAAAACACAGGAGAGAGTTTTGTTGTTCTTGTGGTTTCCACTTGCTCGAATACAATTTAATTAGTTAGCGGTTGAAACCTAATGTGATAAGACATTCAACTCATAATGAAGTTTATTTTTCAACACTTCTAGCACTACTCATCTTTTTTGACAAGTATACACTTCCAAGTTCTTTCAGTTTCTAGTGTTAGTTGTAACAAATACACAAAACCAAGTTCAAGTTGATTGTATGCATAGAAAGACTGAAGGAGGGTTATCCATGTCCAATAGTACAATTTTAGTGGTGTTTTACTATGACAATAACAACAGGATAAAGAACTTCTAGGTTTAAGGCACAAATATCAATCTCTATCTGATACCACTCAAAAAGTAATGATCGAGATATGACATGTGGCGCTCAAACGCGACGTTGGCGCCTTAAATGTCATGTGTAAAACAAAGTCAACTTACAATATGACACCAAAAATTCATTTCTTGAAGCCATATAGCCTTCTATTTTGTCTACACAGAGGGCCACCAGGGTTCCCAAGGCTCCTCGCCTCTCTGATTAACCTCTCAAGGACGGTGAGCTACCTTGCACAGGCGACATGCTCTCCTCAAAGATCCGAGACAAAAGGAATTTGGATTTAGAACAGTTCTAAGAAAAATCTCTAACACATGGACAAGGTTCAATGTATTCTAGGGTGCTCCTTTGCCCCGAGTCAAAGAGGCACATTACTATCTTTAATTAAGTCGATCCAACTAAAATGCCCATCTACGCATAAAAGGAAGCTCAATGCATAAGACGTATGTACTAATGTTTCATTTGGAGAGGGCAATCTTTTGTAGACAATCCTACCCTACTTTTAGCAAATAACTTTTTCTCTAACCTATAAAGGAACAATCTTTAACACTTTGAAACTTTTAATTATGTATTCCTTTTATTTGGGAACATTTTTTCATTTGAGAAAGATGCATTTTACAATGCAATGAACCAGCACACCCATTTAGTTTAACATGCCCAACACATTGTTATGAACTCCTCTCATGTTTGTCATTGAGATTACCATACTAACTGGTCTATGAAACATTGGTTCAGTACTACCAGCAAGAATCAGCCAAATTGCGATCGCAGATAGGGAATTTGCAGAATGCAAATAGGTAATATCTCGGTGTTCATACTTGTCAAAAGTTATAGTAGATAAACAATTGCTGTTTTAATGTTTTAACTAGCAATGTTATATATGTATATATATACAGGCAAATGATGGGTGAGTGTTTAGGCAGTTTAACCGCAAAGGAGCTCAAGAACCTTGAGGGTCGTCTAGAGAAAGGCATCAGCAGAATCCGGTCCAAAAAGGTATACATATCTATAATCATTACTAATTCAATTAACAATCTATGATGAAGCTAACATCTTTTTTGATCTTTAACAGAATGAGCTATTATTTTCAGAAATCGAGTATATGCAGAAAAGGGTACTTATCTCCGACTCTTTGATTGATGTCCACCTTTCATGCAATTCATTTGTTGGAACATATCTGTAGGTTAATTTATTTCACCATGAGCAATCACTATTTATAGTTAAATCTAGTTATATAATTTTACTTGTCTTGTTGAAGCATTTATTGTTAATTTGTTGGCATTTGATCATCAGATGAGTACATTTAGAGAAAATGGTAATAATGTGGCCAAGGCCAAGACAAAACACTGCTAGGTGCAATGTTACCATATCTATAAAAATATTTTCTCTAGATTTGTACTACTAGAACTCTCAAATGAGTTCTGTTACAAATTTGCTGCTTTTGCATCTTCTTTGCAGGTGGGACATATATGCAGTTTTAATTTGCTAACATTCTCAACTTACAAAATCCTTTGGAACTTATAATATAGGAACTATTAAGTGGCACAAAATCTGTTATTTGCACAAAATCTGTGATGCTGTCATTTAAATGCATAAATCTTGGAAAGCTATGTTTCTAGGGAACCAAAAAAAGATTGAAGCAAGAGTGTAAGCAAAGATGTACTGTGAGTTCTTAATTAATATGATAGGACAAAAGAGAACCATTGGAACATTATACTATTTTCTGCATTTCCAATTTGGAAATCTCCTGTGTTTCACTGCACTTTCCATAATACACACAATATTTGAGATATATATATATATACTTCGTTATCACGACGTTCAGTTATTTCGTAACTGAGAATCTAAGTTCGGTGAATTTTGGAGAATATGTGTAGGCCTGTGATTGCGATGTATGACTTCTCTTGGTAGAGCTGCTGTGCATTTGATGATCTTGATACGAATATATTACATTTCTTGATTTTACTTACACACTCAACTCTAGTTTAACATGAAATGAATGTCCAAGCATTTAGTTAGCTCAACAAAACTATATGAAGAGTTGTTATATGGCGCCAACTTTGTGATGCTGTTAATTATTGCAACTTGTGTATAGTTTACGAAGGAAACGCCTAAGTGCACAAACTAAATGCAAAGACAAGTGACATTTACTAGATTTTCATGACATCTACTATATACTTTCTTTTGCAGAAACTGGATTTGCATAACAATAACCGGTTTCTACGAGCTAGGGTATTGATCTCTCACACTCTTCCCATATATATCAACAGTTGATGAATCAAGTGGATAATTTGTTGGCTGTGTGTTGCATTGGGTATTATTGAAAAATGAGATGGTGCATAGTACTGTTCAAACTTCTTTTTTTCTTTTCATTTCAGTTGATTTGTTTGAACCACATGCTAGAAGTAAGCTATTTTAGATTACAATATGAAGATTTAAATTACCTGAAACACTGCCTTCTGGCTTATATAACTATGTTGCTACTTATTAAGAAGTATCATCTTTTTATGATTCTTTCCTGTTGTTCACTTTTTTTCTTTTTTATTCCAAAACAAAATTTACTGTGAAGAGCTTGAATATTTTGGTTCTTTCTTGTAATAAACACCTTAGCCTCAGTTGTGGGAGTCTTGCTGGAAATGAAACATGTTGAAAATTTGAAAATCATCATTATCAAGTTTGATGGTTGTAACTTGGTTAACTTATAATGTTTTGTTACGATAGCAGGATCAGAAGGGTCTCATCACCATGGAAGATGTCGAGATGGATGTAGCTGAAGGTAGTTTTCTTAGCTCAGCTGTGCTGTGCTTGAGATTTGTATCATGGGTCTTTTTGATACTCTGCAAGTACTTGTGCATAATCAATTTGAATACTATTCTTGTAAAGCAGCTTGAAGGTTATGTGATTTGAAAGTATTTTGTTTGTAAAACTTTTCGACTTGTTGATGTTTGATAGATATTAAATGACATTGTTACTTTTGTCAAGTTTGTATACATAAATGTTTGATGTATTTGAAGCGGGTACTATATTTGGCATAAATGATTGTACTTGACATGTCTAATACTAATGCATAATATATCCAAAAATTAAAAACAAAAACCTAATATTTAGATTCAAATTTAAATTAAACATTAGGCCGCGGTTATGAACAGCAGACTTAGTTGGAACGATTCAAAGTATTAGGCCGCGGTTTTGAACTGCAGACCTAAATGGGCTCTGCAGTTCATAACCGCGGAAAAATGGACTTAATAAACGCGGGCTAAACCAGTATTTGACCGCGGTTACTAAAACTGCAGACAAAAGGCCCAAAACACGCGGCCCATACCTTTAGCCCCGCCTGGGATACCGCGGTTAGAGAAACCGCGGTTAAAGGTATGGGCCGCGGTTTTGGCCCTTTAGTCTGCAGTTTTAAACCGCGGCCAATACCTTATTATGTTGTAGTGATCTTTTTTCTCGCTAGTAGCAAGCAATTAGCGAGTAAATAGAGAGCAAAATATAGTCGTTACTAGTGAAAAATTTGTGAACAAATAGTTACCAAGTTTTCTCGCTACTTGTTGACAAAATATCAAACAAACAGAGAACAAAAAATTGCTCACAATTTGCTCGCAACATAGCGAGCAAATGTTTGCGAGCAAGTAGTAAGCAATTGGCTGCTATCTGTTTGCTATTAATTTGCTCGCTACTTGGCGAGCAAGTTCATTCATTTTCTCGTTGTTTGCTCGCTAATAAGAATAATTTACAATTACATATTCATTTATGTTGAAACTCTCCGAAAAATAAAACGTGCCTAAATAAACAAAACCTCAACATATAATTCATTATAACCATGAATAAGTTTGCATTCACAGATTTCAAAACAAGTAGTAATGTACAATCTCTTTTATGCAATGAAAAGGTGAGCTGAACATTCACAACAAATCCTTTTATCAAGATTAAAAAACTTGTCTTGAATAAACAAAAGAAAAAATTGTAAAATTTCCAGCTAAATTAAAGAATTACCAATGCTCATATCGAAGAAACAAGATACAGGTCTATGAATGGGAAAGAGAATCAAGAAAAATACCTATACATCCCAATATGAACGAGCTCGTCAATAGTAGAGTCTAGAGACACTCGATCTTTCTTGGAAAACAAGTTGTTCGATATGTTTTAAACCCTAAATTCTAAACCCTAAATCTATACTATGTATGTTAAAGTTGGTGAGAAAGCATTAGGAGATGCCACCTCATCAACTTTAACAATTTTAAACTCTCTCCTTACTTCTTGCTAAAATGTCCCTTCAACTTTTAGGGGTTACTAATTTTCACTCAATACCTAATACCAATAAGTAATAACAATTACTATGGCAATCACTATTACACTTTAGCTATTAAGGAAAAAACATTGTATGTTTTATATAGAAGATTCTCACCCCAAGTTTTTTCTATGTTTTCGATGTGGGACTTTATACCAACTCTTATATATTAGTTTATCACCCCCAAGTTTCTTTTATGTATCCGATGTGGGACTAAAATCAATCACATTTTCTCCATGTAAACTTTTAGCAACCCATAGGCCATAACTACATATATCATGAACTAG
>JAYMTK010002252.1:0-14264 GCA_036897405.1 Pelargonium myrrhifolium | reverse complement strand
GGAGTTGATCTAGGCGAAACAAACAAGCACTTAGCCTCCTCGTCCTAATTTCCAGTGAGCCACCATCGAAAACAGCGCCCATTTTCCTCGCATACGGTTGGCGATGACTCGAGTGTGCTATGCAAAAATTGGGTCTTCGAATTGACCGAAAAACGAAGACAAGATGACTCCCAAAACAAAACGGTACTTTTTGACTTGAAACCTGACTAACCAGCTGACATGGCACAATCTGTTGACGATACTGACTCATAAACCTAACATTTGAATAATTTTTAAAATTATTTTTGAAAGAAATTAATTTTATTCCAAAAGAAATTTTCAATCATATAGGTTACAAAGACATTAGAACCCTAGTAAATCCATGACCCAAGGATGCTTTACGGCCAACACCTTGAAAAACCGATGCTGAAACCACAGACCTTTAACAGACATTGAACGCCTATAACTAAAATGACTACTTTATCCCCCAACAAGACATAAATGGCCAACATTGGTGCACTAAATCTAATAGTGCTATCTGACCCACATCATCTCTAACTGTAGACCATGACGGGCTCTAACTACCCCTAATGAAAAGAAAATGGGAAGAGGTTGCCAACTAATCCAACCTCAAAAACGCCGACACCAGGCAATCCCATCTCCCGCATTCTCCACCCCGAGTACTTGAGTCATGAAAGCACCTCACGAATTGTCATTGAAGGCACAACAATCCCCATTTGACACCTCTAGTGGGGGATATCCATCCTTGCTCTGCCCTTCCGTGTTAAAGAAACTCTGTAGAAACAGTGCCTGATTGGTGTCAAGTTCCAGGGTGACATGTTACTCCCATCATACAGAATCATCAACATCATCATTATTAACCCAAACACCATGATTTTGGATCTAACCTAGTAGTGGTGGCGCTACAGAAGCCATAAACACCCCAAGTCGATACGCCGCTATGCTTCAAGACTCAAACCAGCAATGACCGCTACAACTAGGACCTGCACTCGACAACCTCACCGTACCCGGAGCAAGAACTCACCAACAACTGTGACGCCAACGGACAAACCCTAGCCCAAACCAACTCATGCCCCAACCAAACCCACAAGTTTTTACCACTGCACCGTTGTCTCAGCTATCAATCGTGGCGTCGAAGAAAAAAACAGCGGCAGAATAGTGGCGACGGAATCACCACCCAAAGCAGAGTAGCGGCGACAAAGGTAGCACAATAGCGGTACTCACGGCTTCGACCAGACGTCCCCGCCTTCTTTCACAACCCTCTAACCACGCTCCCTGTTGACCTTGCAACACCATGACACAACTGCACTCCCTGCAGCAGCTCCGGTCGTCGGCAGAGACACCCAACTCTGATAGCGACGACGACGGTTTAAGAAAGACACAACCCTTGTAACCTTATTACCCTAACATTCTACTTCCTTACAACGTGAATAAGTTTTAAAAAATTAATCAACCAAAATCAAACTCAAAATCAACCAAAAACCAACAAACTCGAGCGCGAGTTTGTTGCTTTTTGATTGTTTTTTTTTTTTGTTGATTTTGGTTGATTTTAGGTCATGTGTACGACACATGATCAAAAATGAAATATTTCGTTAAAATATGGAATATTATGTGACGGAGAGGCCCCTCCGTCAAAAAATGGCATAGTACAAAGTAGCCGAAAGTTAAAAAAAAGTTTAAGGTATACATGTGCAAAACGTGTAAAATATATGATAGTCGTGTGCAATTACCCCTTAAAAAAATACAAGTTCAGGATTCGAAAAAGTTAAAAACAAAGTTTGAGGGCCAACATTTTATTCCAGAAAAATCCAAAACAAGTGAGCTAGACGCTTACATGACACAAATTTTACGTGGACATTGCTAACCAAGTACAACATGTAATTTAGGTTTAATTAAAAACAAATTACAAGTTCAAAGTTTGAAAAAGCTAAAAATAGAGTTTGAGCACTAACATTTTATTTTACTAAAGTACCAAGAGTGTAGAAACAAATAACCTATTTTATTCTAGTTTACTATCCCTGCCTATTATACTAGTTTTTTGGGTTGGGATCAAGCTCCAACGACCTGTTTTATTCCTCTTCTAATGCACTGTATTTCTATCCAATTTCATAGCTTTGATTAGCTCTACCTCACAAATATCAGTACCAAAGGCTTCTCCTTTCCATGTTAAAGCTCAATGCTTTTTTCTGGGTTCCATGGTTGTTCTCATTTCAACCCTGACGGCTAATTCTTTTCTGCTTAGTTGGCTGTAGCAATGGCTACTGATGTTGCGGGAAAGCTCGAAGGAGCTAACTCTTGCTGTAATATGGTATGGTTTTGTTTATAATGTTTTAAATTATGTATCCAATGAGTTTTCAGATCTGAATTAGCCTGATTTCGGAACTTTTGTACTGACAGTGGAAGGAGAAATATTTAAAGCTACAAGGGAATCGGAGTTGTCTTCGGCAGGCTGTGAAGGTCCTCGAGCAGCAAATTAATAAAATTCAACTGGAGAATCTCAACCTCAAGAAAGGTAATTGGATTAAAATTGTATTTTATCATGTTTACTGTCTGAAAATTTTGTTAAATTATCAATAAATCAAACTCTTAGTTTTGGTAATTGATGTTAGTAGATAGATATAACCAAGAGCTGGTGCCTTCTGTAAAGTACATCTTAGGTTTTCTGTTCTTTTCCATAGTTGTTCCATCAACCAAGTAATAGTTCTTCACTTGACCTGTCGATGACAATTGAGTGATTATAGCTTGGTCTCTTTGATTTCAAACAGTTTATCGCATCAACAGTAGACTGTATGGGTTTGTTAAGCTGGTTGATCACATTGGTTTTTGAAATTTGTGGCTTTTTCCTGGTCTAAGATTTAAAATTAGTGGAAACTGGAAAGCTTCTTTTGATTTGGATATCTGGATTTTAGAGGGCTTGATGGCATATGGGAGTAACATATTAATTGTAGACTGCCTAAGAAGACTAGTGGTTTCAGTGCGTTCTTGTTGGGCTATCTCTGACTTAATGGCTTTTGAAAGGACAGTATTAATGGAGTATTCTTCAACAGTAGATCAGATCCGTTTTATTGCATCATCAACATCATCTGTTTGTTAGCCAAGTCCTTAGTTTAGTTTTTAGAACCTAGCTTGTTTTTACTTCTTTTTGTTTATGTGAATTTCCTCATGCATGCTTCCTATTTACTGAGGTTGTGCCCTATAGAAGGGTGGTTATGAATTGCCTTGTATTAATGGGAAGTTTCATTTACCAAAGAGCATAGAATAACAATAAATCTAGGTGAACAGCCAAGAGTGGCAAGAATGATGTGTACTGTTAAGGAAACTTGATGTTCATTAGTGAAAGCTTCCATTAAACATATAATGTTTGCTTACAAACACAAACACACATACGTATGCATGCATATGATAGCATACACATGTATGCTTATGTTTATCCACTTAAATTCTTGATTTCTTATACACCTGTGAAATCTATGCATTTCCACGTATGTTATAGTAGGTGAACTAAACAACCTTTCCTACTCTATAATATATTTCATTGTAGCATATGAGGAAGAGCTGGCGCGAGCAGGCATTGAGAAACAGAAGACGGTTGAAGAATCAGCTCTTAGAGCTTCTTTGGAGAGTGGGATTGCTGCTCTGAAATCAGAGAATCCATCACATCAGAAAGGAGGCTCAAATGATCAAGTTAAAAATCAGGAAGTGAGTCTTCTTCAAAATCATATTCCTGAAGGAGAAAGAGAAATCAACCAGTTCAAGGAGCTTCTTCATAAAGAAAGAAGGGAAGCTTCAGAATGGAAGAAAGCTGAGTCAGCTATCAGAGCTTCTTTAGAAACTAAGATTGCTGCTCTGAAATCTGAGATCTGTTCATTGCAGCTGAAAGGAGATTCAAATGCTCAAGATACAACAGGGGACATAAAGTTTCTACAAATTCGCCTTTCTGAGGGAGAAAAGGAAATTAAAGAACTTAAGGAGCTTCTTGAGAAAGAGAGAAGAAATGCTCGTTTAGAACGGAAGCAGGCTGAGGCAGCTGTTAGAGTTACTTTAGAGAGTGAAATGCGTATTTCTAAAGGAGAAAAGAAAATTAAAAAGCTCCAGGAGATTCTTGAGAAAGAGAAGAGTAGAACGAATTCAGAAAGTAAGAAAGCTGAGGCAGAGAAGAAGAATGCTGCAGAAGCATGGAAAATTGTGAAAGCTGAGAAGAGTAGGGCTGATGAAGAAAGGAAGTTTGCTTACATTGAAGGAAAAAAGGCTGAGGAATATAGACTTCAGGTGGAGGCTCTAAAAGAACAAGCTGATGAAGCAAGGTCAAAGTTACTATCTGTGGTGAATAGGTTTGAAGATGCAAACAGAATGCCTGAAACAGAAAAACAAAAGGCAATGAGAGAGAAAATATGTGCGGATGCAGACAAGGCTAAGGCAGATGCTGCGGAAGCATGGAAAATTGTGAAAGCAGAGAAGAGCAGGGCTGATGAAGAAAGGAAGTTTGCCTGCATGGAAAGAAAAAAGGCCGAGGAATATAGACTTCAGGTGGAGGCGTTAAAAGAACAAGCTGATGAAGCAAGGTCAAAGTTACTATCTGTGGTGAAAAGGCTTGAAGATGCAAACAAAATGCTTGAAACAGAAAAACAAAAGGTAATGAGTGAGAAAATACGTGCTGATACAGAGAAGGCTAAGGCAGATCAGCAGAGGAGGCTCGCAGAAGCAAATAGGAAGAAAGCAGTGGAAGTAGCATACTGTGCTCGTAATTTGTCTCAACAATTGGAAGAATATAAGCAAAGGGTTGAGAAATTGCAGAAGGAGATCCATGAGCTTATATGTTCTAGAAATATGCTTGAATCCTCTGTTGATTTGTCTGATAAAAATATAGACGGTGGAACTAAAAGAATGAATAATAGGCTGCTGTCAGAGATTTTAAAGCAAAAAAGTATTGAATTTGAAGTGGCAAAGCGGAGGATTGCGGTTGAAACGCAGGTTAACAAGGAGAAAAAACATGCAGATATTTGCATGGTAAACACAGAAGAGCAGAGAATACTTGCAGAAGTGAATTGGAAGATGGCCATGGAAGAAAAATTTCGTGCAGATCAGTTATCTCAGCATTTAGAAGAAGCTAAACAAAAGATTGAGGAATTGCGGAAGGAGATACATGATTTGATGTCCTCAAGACAAAATATGGAAATGGTTATTGTCCCACCTGTCAAGGATATGAATGCGGAAAGTGCCAAGATGAAGCTTTTGAAGAAACAACTGAAGCTTGAAAAAATGAAAGTAAAGCATGTCAGGAAAGTGGCTAAATTGAAAAAAAATCGCAACTGTATTCTTCAAAGTGAACTAGAAAGCTTGAAATTAGAGTTCATTCAATTTTCACATCGCCTTGATATGCTGGACAAATGTTTCTCACCCAGTGCTGAAGATTCAAATGACCTCAAGAAGGTTAGTTCCCTTATTTTTTTTTTTTTTTAAATCTTTTTAACCTGTGGAAAGCGATCGTGTTTGTTCTTAAGCAATAAGTCCAGCTAGGGTGTTTGTTTTTGTACTCAAGAAGGTTGATTTTTCTCAGACGCAAAGCTGATGACATATTTGTAATAGCCTGGTGGATAGAACTGAAGTTCATACTGATGCTTGTATATGATGAGCTTTGAAATTGTTTTCCTTTAGAATATTATTATTCTTTAAAACCATCTTTTCTTCAGTTCATTGTGGAGCAAGTTAACTGCATTAGTGCCTTCAAAGTATTAGTAATGCTAGGTTTGTATTAAGTTAACACATTTTTTTTAGTGCTATCAAGCTTCATCAGAGGGGTGATATTTTTGCAGAGTTTATCACTATGCTAGCAGTTCTGTTGAAATTCGTTTTTTTTTTTTATATCGTCTGCTCAAACTCTGGTCTTCGTTTGCTGCACTTTGTAGATTGATTACTTTGGAAATACTCAAAGTTTAAATTTGAAGAGAAAACCCTGTGATGGGGAACAATATCACATGTACCTTCAGCCTGGAAATGACCTCCCGAGGCCTTGTGACAGTGCTCTGGAGCTCCCTGATGTTTTTAGGGCGACCAGGCAATGTACTTCACTATCGCTTCCAGTATCTGGGAACTGTTCTAAATCTACATCAGGTATTAATTCTAAATTGGAGTCTCTCCTGGGAGGCCCTAATAGAAAAATGTTACAGAGTTCTGTCATAAATTCCAGTACATCTTTTTCTGATAGACAGTTGGTGGGCTCACAGGAAAAAGGTGACTTTTCTGTTACCACATCAACGAGAGTGGTTGAAGAGAGCTTGAATCTGGGACCAAACATATCCAGATTTTCTGGTGAAGCGACTAAAATGAGGTGCAATAAAAATCTTGCAGTGGTTGCTGAAAATAGTTTCAGAAGTCCTGTCAACAATGGGATTGATGAAAAATGTGCTGGACATTGTAGAAAGCCAAAGAGGATGCGTGATGCTGTTCCATTGACTATTTGTTTTCCGTTGCCAAAAAGTTGCATGTGGAGATGGGAGACAAACTATCTATTTTGTGTGGTATGCTAAGCAAACAAATACACATACCTCCTGAACAGGAGAAATGTGTGGATGCTAATATGCTTGGTGATTCAAATGCTAGGTGTCTTCAATTAGACAAGAGAAAGGTGTCTCATAGAGAGAAGAGAGGTATGCTGTAAGGTGATGAGCAAAAGAACACTAAAGTACTTAAAAGTACACACTATGAAGATGTAAACACCCACATACAATCCTATGAACCTACTAATAATGTAATTAATCAGGTATGTGGAGAGGGCATAACTGATTCTCCCATGAGTGCTCAAGACACTACTGAAAATTGTGAAGTAGTAGCAGACGGAGACTACATGAAATTGCTCGAGTTGAATATTGACGTGGATGAAGAACTTTACATGTTAGCGCTGAAAAGGCCTCTGTCCCCCACTCTTCCAGATATAGAATTCAAGGCTGTTGAAACATTTTATTACGGGACTTCTGCTGTAAAAGAAAGCTTCTCCAAAGAATTGTCAAATGAAAAGGAATATATTTTATCTTCTTGCTTCTTTAATGCCATTATTGAGGATGTTGATTCTAATCTACTGGAATGCGATAGCCCTGAAACTTCAGATAATTCATTGCAGCATCAGGATGGAGGTCCTAGTGGTTGCTCATACAACTTAGGGAACAATGTGAATTGTGTTTCTAGTACTGTACAAGCAAGAAAAACTTGTGTTCGCCAGGTTCCAGACTCTGGTGTAGAGGTGGAGAGAACAAATATGTCTACTGCTGGAGATGAGGGAATGAAGTTTCACTGTGAAAATGCATTAAGATCTAGGCATGATAATATTCCTAAATACTTTGTCCTCTTTTCAGATTCAAGGGACACTGCGAGTGCTAGCATTTCTAGAATACTTTTTGCTATGACAACTTGTATGGCTCGTTGCTCTTTGCTTTCTAAGTCTGATTGGGTGGTGCAAAAGATTGTGCTTACTCTTGTTTTAGAAGATCTCTTACCCAAGTAAGTGATTGGTTTTACTGTCTCGATATTGCATGTTGCATTGACTTTTTGAAAGCTTTTACATTATTTGTCTAGTCTTTTTTACTTGAAGTATTTGGATACTTTATTTGCATCGAGAAGTAGTTCATAGTGTTAAATTTCAATAATTGGGCTAACATATAAGGGTTTGCGCTTCCTCTACTAAAGGTTAACCTTGTTAGTAGAGTTTCACTTGTAACTTTATATAAAATCCATTTCTTTCATATTTTATCCATGTGGGACTTTATTTCACCACCAGTTTGAACACTCCCCTCACGTGCGAGCTCTTTTTATCATGGGTTCGACACGTTCACAATTGATGGCCTTTTACATCAACACTCCCCCTCATTCATGTGTAGATATTTTCCTCCCATAATTCTGTAAGTGGACCAAAGACCGCAATGGGAGATTACATAAATGGGCCACTTTCGGGTCAAGGCCAAGATCAAAAGCTGCTTGGATACCATATGGAGGACCAAGTCAACTAAAATATTAAGTTGATAGTTGAAGCCCCGATTTAATTTTATATTTTAACACGTCTCCTCACGTGCAAGCCTATTATCACTTTGAACATGGCCCATGCACATGTTTTCTTCATGCCTTGTGCCAGAACTTTAATAATATTTAATAACTGAGGTGGCAGTAGGACTCGAACTTGTGACCTCTAGATTAATCAAACTTTTGATATCATGTTAAACTTGACTCAAACTCAAAAAGTTTAAGCATTTAGTTGAGTTGATCCTCTATATGGTATCGGAGCTTGGGCCTAGTGACTCATCTGTGTTGTTGCCTCCCTTATTCGTCCATGTCCAAAGTCCGTTGTGTTATCTAGGCTGCACGTGAGGTTTTTTTTTTTTTTTTAATGTATTCTACATTGAAAGAATGTGAAGTCTATGGCCACCTAACAACTTAAGATACTATATTTGTGTGGCTGTCAAATCAGTTCATAGTTGCAATGCTTTTCTTCTTAGTATTCAGGTAATCCAGTTATTTATACATTGTGACTTGTTATAGGGAAAAGGCTTGTGTGCTCTTTTCACTCTTATCACTCAACTTTTCTGCTGTTGTTTTGGAAAAGTTTGGGAACTTTGTGAATGGAGATTCCATCCAATGCTTTGAATCTTTTGCGGCCCATATACAAGGAGGTTTGTTCAGCATTATTTTGTACTTCTGCAATGTATTTCATATGGCTATCTGTACTACTCAATAATCTGGTTGTATCATCCCTAGCTTTCTTGTAATGGACAATAATAGATTCTTCCTGTGCAGTGATGTCTGATGTAGATATAGGACGCTTGTTTGTGAAGTATTTGTGCCTGGATGAACTACTTAATCTCATTGATAATTTCCTTACCAATGGAAGAGTCATGGTGTATACTGATGCAGTGTCTGAGACGATGACCGACTGTGGCTCAAAATTTATTGTCCTTCTGGATGGCATAACTTTAATATTGTCTTGTGAAGCAGCTTCAACTGCTCAAATGGTGTCCGGGAGCATTATATTAGGCTCTATCTGTGCAGCAACTGACTACATTGGTTTTGTCTGTGATGCTACGCACAACGTCCTGCGAACGTGGAGATATGATTTTTCCTTGATGCTGACTATTCTTCATGTTTTTGCTTACCTGTGTGGAGAGGAGTATTTCACATTAGACAGTTACAAATTGTTGATAATGGTTTTGAAATCAATAGTTACATTCCTTGAAACTGCAAGCTTATCAGATTCTGCTGCTTGTCTGCTAAGTTGGAGAGGACATCGATCTGACTTTCCTACATGTATTAAATGTCCGTTTTCTGTGGATGCTGTTTCAGTGGATGTAGTTATGTTAGTTCTGATAGAGAAACTTAAGATAAGTGTTCTGCCTGTAAATAGTACATAACCCGATTTGATGGGATCAATCAGTATATCAAATCCTGGATTCCTATCTGATGAGGATAGAGCCAAACAAAGTTCAAGCTGTGAAGAGCTCAGTTGTGACCTTGATATGAATAGCGACTCATGTCATTCTTTAAACAAGTTCATGGTGTCTTCCACTCAAGCTAACTCTGTTATCGATTTGACCTTGCTGCACTTCAGTGATGTTCTATCATTGGTTGAGATTACTGCATGTAACATGGTATGCGTTTCACCCTCATATTTTTTTTATATGTTCTATCATTTTTTTATTTTTTATTTTTTGCATGCTGGATGGGAATTAATTATATTTGCAAATAATTAATTGATGAACCAATCTTATTAAATATTATGTGAGAAAAAAGAATCTCAGCCATGATTTATTGGCTGAGATTCTTTTTTCTCACATGAGTGCCTGGTTTCTCAGCCATATTAATTGGCTGAGAATCTCAGCCAAGACACAAGGAAATATGGATCCGGAGTGCCTGGTTTCTCAGCCATATTAATTGGCTGAGAAACCAGGCACTCATATTATGTTGATTCCCCTTGTTGACAACATAATTTGATAAAACCCATGCCTTGCATTTTTCAAAGCACTTTGATTTTGCTATGAATACTTGCAGACTTGAACCTTACTTTCTATACCGTTTCCTGTTCCAATATAGAGCTGGGATTGGACTTGCAGAACAGTTGTATCTCAGCTAATGAAAATATTGGAATCCTGTTTGGTGGAGAACTTTGCTACTGTCATTATTGTTCTCATAGGTCAACTAGGGAGGTAAGTTTATGTTAGATTTGTGTTTGCATGTCATTTGTTTAATGTTTAGTGTGTCTGATCTTTGCTGTCTATTGTTGTATCTTGAGGAACACTATTGATCATTTAGTTTGTGTGGGTGGAATGTATATTGCTTTATGATAGCCGTGGCCACTTTGACATGATTCCTTCATTTTAATATGAAGAATGTTCCAAAATGACCCCTAGTATTCATTTTGCTCCAAATTAGTGTCCAATTGGTTTTTGTTCCAATTTAGTCCCCTTAGTTATATGATTTCATTCCAAATTGATCCCGGAACAGATTTTGGAAAGAAAAAAAAAAAAAACCAACATCTTGCTACTTAGTTGAAGCAATATAACATTACCCGAGGCTGGGTTTCTATAAGCATTTACTGAATGTTTTTGTCGATTAAGAAATATCACATACTAGTACTTCTCTTCACATATGTGAAATGCACTTCCTTACAACCTGATACAAATCATATTCATCAAATTATGAACAATCAAACTCCCAGACCCACTAAATCCTTGTGCTTGATGGAATTTTCCATCTTATTTTTAGTCTTCTCATGTTCACTACATTTGCTGCAGGCCCATGAGCAAGCAATGAATTTTGAAAAAGCATGGTTGTGTTGATTATATGCTATGAGTCGGTGAGTTAAGAAACTGCCTTGAATTTCAGGCTTGGAGTTGATTCTGGTGGGTACGAAGATAGAGGGGTCGATAACTTGAGAAGTGAACTGTCAGCGTTTTTGTGCGAAGACACTACCTTGAAATTGGGTCTGCCTGTTCAAATAGCTACAGCTACTGCTTTGCTTAGACTTGTTCCTCTTAGTTTTGAAACAATCATCCAGAGTGATGTAAAGCATCCATCATCATGAATCTTCCTGTTGCTGCTCCTCTTTTAAGGAAGTGGTTTTCCCTGCTGAGCAAGGACCAACAATCTTTGTCATTAAGCTTATTGCAATCTCCTTCTATGTGTTAATATTGAGGTACTTGGAGTTGTCATCTCACAAAGATGAAATTAAATATGTTCTTAAGGCATTTTTATCTTTCTCTTGGGTCACTTGCTGTTCTTGAAGTTACTTTTGTAAATACTGAGATTAAGAAGTATTCTAGAAACCCGGAGCTTTGAAACTCTTGAATCAAAATGGTACTATGATATTAATGATCATGCTCATAAATTCAATATATTATGAGTAAATGTAGGTACCAGCAAGAAAGTGCATACATGTCAGAAAATCAAAACCCAAAAGAAAGAAAATCACCACCATCTTATTACTACTAACCCAGAATTATGGGCCGTCAAACCAAATACCCTTCTTCTGCTGTACTGTTTTTAAGGGGCAGAGGCGGGATGCTCTGTTCGTGCCTGAAGAAGTTGTCCGGATCAACCTTGGTCTTCACCTTCACCAACCTGATGAAGTTGTCTTTGAAGTACCTAAAGCCCCAAGCACTGGCCTCTATGAAGCTTGTGTTGCCCTTCTTGTTCATGCCCAGATCAAGATCCCTATAATTCACATATGCCTGTCTTGGCATCATGGAGACATAAGGACCCATGTAGTTGTATAGTTTCCTCATCCATTCTATGTGTTTTGTTGCGTTTTCCTGACCATTTTGCCATGTTGTCAGGTACTGGATCTTGAACAACACGCCTTTCCTGTGCGGGAACGGGATTTCGGATTCTGATATCTTGCTCATCATCCCGCCATATGGAGTCCAAATTGTCAGTGGACCGTCTTCTTCCAAGAACCTCTTCCATATCCCCTCCAAACCAGTTTCTGGTATGGGGCTTGTCACAAAGTCTGACTTGGCTTTGAAGTAGTTCTTGAACGTGGACTTCCCCTGAAGCAGAACCTCAGGTGGTGTGCCGCTCGGGAACCCGGCAATGTACAGCACAGACTTGATCCATGTGGTCTCGATACAATCTTTGTCAAACCCAATTCAGGGAAGCTTTCTTGCATTATGGTCATGAGCCTGTCAGCCCCACCAAGGAACACAGCATTGTAGGCTGTGCTTATGGTTTTCGTTCCCGTCTTCGCATCAGAAGCTACATTGATGATGACTCTGATGAAGAGATCTTCATCAATCTCTGAAGCTATTTGTTGCCATTTGTACAGAATGCTGGTTGCATTCTGTTCCAAGGTCTTTGCAACTGTAAAAACTGTGACAGTTGCGGGTACCGGGACCAGCTTGAGCTTCCACTGAAGGATGACCCCAAAACTGGCTCCACCACCTCCTCTAATGGCCCAAAACAGATCTTCCCCCATTGCTGCTCTGTCCAGGATCCTACCATGAGCATCAACAATCTTAGCATCTTCTACGTTGTCAGCTCCGAGTCCATATTTCCTCATCAAGGTACCGTATGCACCTCCTGTGATGTGCCCTCCGATGCCAAGGCTACTGCAGAGGCCACCAGGGAAGCCATGGACTCTACTTTTCTGTGCAATCCTGTAGTAGGCTTCGCCGATGGTGGCGCCAGCCTGAACCCAGGCGCTGTTATCTTCTATGTCAACACTGACACCTCGAAGCTTGGCAAGGTCTACGATAACAAAAGGGGTCTCAATCTCCGAGACATAGGAGAGACCCTCATAGTCATGGCCTCCACTCCTGACCCTCATGTGGACTCCAAGCTCTTTGGAGCAAATAACAGCAGCTTGGACATGGGCTTCAATGAGTGGTGTGAAGATGAATTCAGGCTTTGGCATAGAGGGTGTCAAGTACCTGAGGTTTTGTGCAGAAGATTGGAGGACAGTGGAGAATGTGGAGTTGTTTGGGTTGCAGAAGGAAGACATGGGAACAGAAAGCTCAGAGTTGAGAGAGAGACATTGGAGAAAGCTGTCTTGAAGTGACATTGAGGTTGTTAATGGAACCGAAATGAACAGGAAGACAGAAAGGAGAGGGAAAATGGAGGATCTTGGAGACACCATTTTGATGGTGTTTTCTTGGTTTTGTGCTTAGGATGTGATCATCTTATATAAGAGCTACATATGATCTCCTCCTGCAGTTAGGACGTATGGTTGAGGTAATGCAAACGTCAGGCAAAAGTTTTAAGGTCAAGAGTCTTCCTATAATCATGGGGATTTTGGAAAAGAAATTAAAGGAAAGATAGAAGATTAAGATTTGATGGTTATTGGGATGATACCAAGTTTTGAAGATTCAGACAAATGGGTCATATCTCACCCTCGGCTTACTCTACTTTCTGCATAAAAACTATTTCTTCCATAGTCTTCTTTGGTCCACACACTACTTTCATCTCATACAAAGCTTTGGACCCAAGTTTTGCTTTAGCCCAAGTAAATTGGTTAATGAATCAGCAGAGAACAAAACTTTGAAGTTGCATTTATAAGACATAAATGTATATAAACAAGTAAATAGCTTGAAGAATATTGTAGATGAAATTGCATTTCTTTGTAGTCAATGAAGGATCTAACATTTACTCACTATTCCACATTCCTAATATGTTTATGAAGAAATGACTTATTTGGCCCAAAAATCAAGTCAAAGCACTATCAGATTTGGCTGCTAATGTCTTAATATTCAAATTCAAAGTTGAAACCGGTGAATCCAATCCGTTAAACCAAACAAATTGGAACACTCACTGAAAGCATACTTGAAAAGTACACAAGAAGAAAGAGACAAAAATGAGTAGAAAAAAAGGGGAAGAAGATGGGGTTGAATGTTTGTAGATGGTAAAATATTTTTGCCAAGAAAAATCGGTGAGATTAGTATTAGTAAGAAAATCCTTTTAGATTGCTGAAGCTAAGTTATGGAATTGGAAAACAAGAGGAATAGTTAATAAATTTTCAACTTAGCCATTTTGGGACAAACGGTAGTGCTGTTTTGGATTTTCTCAGATGTCTGATCATGTTGTTATACAGTCAGGGCCGTCTCAAGGATTTTGGGGGCCCTGTGCCAAATATAAAATTGGTTGCCCTAAAAATTGTAAATCACGGTTTACACTTAACAAGTGAATTTTTATCCGTTAACGGTTTTAATTTGTCGATTTTAGTTATAACCAAGAGACAAACCGATTATCAATCTAACTAAACTTTAAAACTAGAACTAACTTAGAGGTTTAAG
>JAYMTK010002251.1:0-14273 GCA_036897405.1 Pelargonium myrrhifolium | reverse complement strand
ATAGATAATAACCTCTATAGACAATTACCTCTATAGACGTTCAACCTCTATAGACGGGAAATAGACAAACCAAACAAGGTCTTAGTCTACAATAACTTTATTAAAATTAAATTTTGGTGAGATGCGTGTAAATGAATTTGTGAGAGTTGTGTTTTCAATCAATAAAACGTCTTCTTATTGATTTGACTTAATTTGAGAAAAATATATATATTCAATTTTCGATGTATAAAAATTTGAGAAAAAAAAATATGTTCAATTTTTTAATGTATAAAGAAAAAAACGAGGAAGACTCGCATATCCACAAATTCGCAATGGAGGGTAAACTCTTAAGCTAAGACCCAAAAAAATGGCTCATATGTATAAAGAGAAAAACGAAGAATCACATTCACAAAATGAAGACTCGCATATTCACAAATTCGCAATGCATGGAAAACTCTTAAGCAAGCTAAGACTAAAAAGAAAAAGTTCATTCGAGTCTTATTATCAGACTAAGTGGTTGTCTATTGGTTATCCTATTCATTTTTCAATGTATAAAGAGAAAAACGAAGACTCACATATTCACAAATTTGCAATGCAGGACAAACTCTTAAAAGGTCTATTGGAGTCTTATTATCAGGTGGTTGCCTATTGGTTATACTTAATAAAGGTGAAAAAAAAAATTATGGGCCTAAAATGCTACTTTGGGCTTGTAGTAAATGTGGCTAATCCTTGTCAACTCGATAGGCAAATGCATTTTTGTTTTGGGCCTTCCAAAGCCCAACATCTGAATTTGTACTAAAAAAAATGTGACTACATTTACGAGAAAGAAAAATAGTGATTTTTTGTTCTTTCTATTTCTTGTGTGTTAAGCCTGAATTTGTAATAAAATAAACCTCTCATGGCTTCATTTATGGGAGTTAAAGCCAGTAATTTTGTAGTTAACAGTCTTAATTATAAATTAAAATCCTAAGGTAAGGTGGCTGCATTTAAGGAAATTAAAACCAGTGGTTTTGTAGTTATTTATTGAGACAAGGTGTAAGGTGTTAAATTCTTCAATTATGATGATTACGGGTTAAGATTTGACGGTTTAATTGGTATTTTTCGATTACGTAGAAGTGTCACGTTATTGTTTAATGACGTTGATAATAGGAGAGTATCACATTATAATTTCATGATTCCTCCATTACGATGATTACGGGGTTAAGATGTGACGGTTAAATTGGTATTTTCGATCGTGTGGAGAGTGTCACGTTATTGTTTAATGACGTTGATAATAGGTGAGTCTCACATTATAATTTGATGAGTATGTGGCTAAGATGTGACAGTTTAATTGGTATTTTTCGATCATGTGGAAAGTGACACGTTATTGTTTAATGACGTTGATAATGAGAGAGTATCAAGTTATTATTTGATGAGGTGTTAAGTTATTATTTGATGAGGTGTTAAATTTATCCTTTATGTATGTTTTATGTAGCTGATATGTAGCAGTTCACTTTGTACTTTTTGATGACGTAGAGAGCACCACGTTATTGTTTGATGTCGTGACCACAAATTGCCTTTGTCTTCGATGATGTGGAGAGTTTTCTGTCATTGTTGATGACGTGATCATAATTAAACGGCCTATGTCGTGTTCACAAAATCATTATAAAAGTCAATTGATACGAAGCTGGAAAATCAATTGAATTAACATCTTATACAATGATTATATGCCAATAGAGTCGGCTATCAATACGGGCCATTGAGCACTTGAATGAGAATGAAATCCTCAAAACTCGAGACCTGCTCCTTACAATCCCAATGCAAAAATTCATAAAGATAAAGAGAAACATGCATCACACGAATGAAAACTATTAATAGATGATAAAGTTTTGACTTTCAAACATGTTTTTTATAATGGAGTCTATCTGCTAGACAAAGTCGATAGGTCTCATAGCTCAACTAACCCAATCGCAGTCCAATCCGCCCTCCCAACAAAGTCATCGGCCTCATAGCTCGACCTACTCAATCACAATCCAGCCGGCCTTCGCTCTCCACCCTTTTAATTGAGGCCCCCTTTCATTTTTTTTTTAGGCTACTACACCAATACCATTGATACCTAGGTTACCCTCACAATTGTCATAAACGTTAATTATAGTCCAATGTGGTATCCCATCGCCATAAAAAGCTCGAACCCATGACATAAGAGGAAATTCAAAACGCCTTAACCGCTTGTCCCAACATGTCTTGGTTCAATTAACTCAATTGAGTCAAAAACATGTACGACAACTAGTTTCAAGAACAATTCTCGAATAGTGAGTAGACATTGCTTGAAATAAAATCAAACGGAAATGATAAGTCAAATCTGAAGTCTCGAGTTCGAGACCCAAAAAAACAGAACTACCCTAAAACCGGGTAAAAAAATTGTTAGGACAAATAGGGTAAGCTGAAAGTTTTCTCAACCTCCTCCACCAAATTGTCTTTCCTAAGAAGGGTATCATGAAAAAAAAAGGTAAATGAGAAGAGTCTTTTAGAGATGGTCCACAAAAAGACCTAATAAAATGCATAGCACAAACAATAAATTAACATAGCATGTGATTGTGAGTTCGTAAAGTTAATTGGGACCATAAATAGCGAAACGTATAAGCAATCTTAGCACATTTGCACTATTGCACATGCTATTTTTGTATACAATACTTGAATATTATTTTTATTTGTTTATAGTATATATTTTTTGTTTTTACTTTTTACAACAAATAATTTGCATGCAAATCCCTATAGTTTTATGAAATTATTATTATTATTATTATTATTATTATTATTATTATATATTTATGCATGCCGTATATGTAGGATCTTATTGAGTTTTATATTATGTGGTAGTTGATATGATACCAACTTCTTAACTAATTAAATGGGAAAGTTCAAAGAAATCAAATGAGAAAGTTAAATCAATTTGAACTATGGATCTTCAATTGAATAGTCCAATTATACAATGTCACATGATTCATTTTACTCGATTTTGACTACGTTGTATTAGTTATGATTCATTTAAAATGAAATATTTTAACACTCAAATCAATGATCTTGGTCGGACCGATAGAACTGGCTCCGTGCGACGCCCCAAATTCTTGCATTCGGAGAGAAGGGTCGGCCTTTTCATGGACGTCAAGCAATATAAAACACATATTTTGGCATAAAAAAGATTATACATGCATCATTCAAGCACACCGGTCAACATCTGTATCACATGTATATGAGCATGTCGCATGGCGAAGGCCACCTAAAGACGCATGGGGGAGAGCCATTCTTTCAGAACGTGACAAAGCGCTATCTAAAAAGTAAAAGACATTAAAATGCAAAAATTACAACTTACTTACAAAGCAAATTAATATTATCTAGTGTTTCCGATTGATCAATTCTTAAATATTATCGTTTCAACGTAAAAATGTTTTATCGTTCATATCAATTACGTGTCGGTTCAAAGTTTGATATCCCAAAATATTTGAAAATTCTCAACCAATGGAAGGTGGCCTAATGTCTCAAGCAAATGGTTTTTTTTTTTGTCTTAAGTACGCACGTGACTTCCTAATCCAATCATGAAGTTGAATAGTTGATAACAAATCATCACGTGAGGCTTGTTTGATTCTATTTTTCTTTTAAGATTAAATTAACAAGGTCACAAAATGACTATACAATATATATTAATAATATTATCCGTATTTTAATTAATTTAATTTTGTAACCAAAGCGACGACTTTACATGTTTTGACCCTAAGAACTTGCATTTTGTCTTGTCTAGTACACGCACTTTACTTGTCAAAAATTGGATAATTGATATTTTAATTTGCTATGTAAATTATTTTTGCATGACAGACAATTTGAGCTAGAATTTGGGACTCAATATGAACACGACATAATTTTTAATAAATTAATAGTTTATAATCGTATATATGACACTAGTCCAACCTAGTTACCTAATCATGATGTGTTTGTGTTGAATATATTTGACCAAATTAATCTATTTAATTAGATGAGTCATAAACGGGTAGTGTAACCCGTTTTATAACATACTCATTTAAAGATAAAATTTATAATTTTGTAAACATATTGTGTCAAAAATGACCCTTATAAATGATTGGGTCGTGTCAGATCAATATATCTAATTTATTTAAACATGTAAAGTCGTGTCGCGTAAATTTTAACACATTAATAATTTAAATATGTTGATCATGTCATGTTGTGTTAAAACCGAAGTTATATTTAATTATGTGATACGCATAACAGTTTGAGTTTCCATTATTAAAAGTTTAATCATATTAGTAGATTTTCAATTGCATCATTATATGTAGCATTTTCACTTTATATTTTACCAATGTATGATTATTTAACACTCCCGTGATTGGATAAGAGAGATGGGCCTGGGTCTGTATCCAGGCATGCACGTGGATAAGTTGACTTAAATCGAGAGTATCACTTAACACTCCATCTCACTGAATAAGAAGAAATTGGCTCGAGTCGAAGCTAATCTCTCTCGTCCAGTATGCACATTAGTAAAAGTGTTAAGGAATCTCATAATGGTAAAATATAAAGAGAAAATGTTACATGTAGTGGTGCAAGTGAAATCATACTAATAATAATGACACTTTAGTAGTGGAACCTCAAACTGTTATGTGTACCCCAATATTAAAATATAGCACGATATCATAGTCGGTTATGTGTTAGTCTAACGACCCACATTATAAGAAATCTTACTTTCCGCGATGGCCTTTTTCTATCGCTAAAGCTCTGATTTCTTCGCCCAAGCCTAAGGTTACGGAAGATTGTTGTCGCCGAAGCACTACTTGTCGCGACGATCAATCTATCACAAAAAGCAATATGTGACAACCCAACTGATGTCTATGACCATCGTTCATATTTGGGTCACATTCCGTGACAACCAATGAATCTGTTGCTGCGAAAATTGATTATTTTTGTAGTGTCATCAGATGGTGCATTCTCTCAACAGGCATGTAGAGGAGGATGGGTTCTCCTCCCCAACTCCATCCTTGTAACTAGAGAATGTTTTCCCCTCAATTTCTCAACTGCTCTTGAAGCCGAGACCCTTGCACTTCTCAGAGCCTTCCTATTATGTATCCATTTCAGCATCACCTCGCCACTATTTCTAACGGGCTGCCTAAATCTTGTCAGGTCAATCAGGAAGAACACATGCAATGAAAGATCCAACATGTACATTTTGGAAGACATTGGTGCCATTTTGCAAGATCCACTAGCACCATCAGCTATATGTTTTGTTAACCGAAACTCTGTTTGTAATGCTCATAACTTGGCTTCTTTTGGTAAACGGAGAGTCTCCAAATTGTGGTTTCACCCGCACTTTTGTAATCGTTTTCTATAGTATATATAAGCCGTTAACGCTTACTCAAAAAAAACTTTTTAGGGATGATTTTAAAATTTATCAATAATTTAGAGGTGAATATACAAATTTGAACAAAGAAAATAGAGAGAATAAAAAAGCCAAAATAAGAAAAGTCCTAAATTAGTAACTTGCAAGCTTAGCCAACAACAAGAGGAAACGTGTGGCCAACTAGAGACCAAGCGACCCGAAAAGTCCTATTCGGATCCGGGTCACATGATCCACACTTTCCGGGTCTCCTCTCTCTCCTCACTTTCTCTCTCTATAAATATTTGGAGGGCTCAATTTGAACCTCTGCGATTTGGTAAATGCGTCTCTTTTCGGGTTCGTATCAGCTACCAGGCACGTTCTCTTCTCTCTCTCTCTCATATGGCATATTCTTTTCTTGTACCCATGAACTTGCTTATCTTCCTGTTTGTTTCCCGATAAAATTTGAGCAAAATCTGAGTCTTACCCGATTGAGATTACTGAAATGCTCGTACTGGGTTCGTGAAAGCTATAAGCTTTTTGCAGACCCAGCTGAGATTTGGAAGTTTCACATTTACATTTCCATGTTTGATGTTTTTCTTTTGAAATCTGGAATGTGTGCATGGATTAGATCTGTCTGAGGTGTTTTGGTTAGGTGGGTTGGTTTTATTTCATGTGGGTTCAATGAGATTGGTTGATTTTTAATTTTTTTTTGCTGTTTGAGGTGTTTGGATCAGTCTACTTGATGTTTTGGGTTTGAATGTTTGGTTGGAGATGAAAAGTTCATTACTTGT
The DNA here is from genome assembly GCA_036897405.1 of Pelargonium myrrhifolium. Classification (NCBI taxonomy): domain Eukaryota; kingdom Viridiplantae; phylum Streptophyta; class Magnoliopsida; order Geraniales; family Geraniaceae; genus Pelargonium; species Pelargonium myrrhifolium. The sequence continues at coordinate 8,141 of JAYMTK010002251.1, read as the reverse complement.
TTGGTAAATTTGATGTATTTTGAAGTTTTTGATGGATTGTCTCACTGACATTTTGGATTGACGAGGGTTGTGAGCTGAGATTGTGAAAAAAAAATGTAGAATTTGTTTTAGGGTCACGTTCTTATGGGTTTGTTGTCTTTTTAGGTTTCAGATGATAAAAAAAGATCAAGTTCAATTTTTTTTGGGCTTTGAGTTATGAATATAGATGGTGATCTGTGAATTACACTTTGAAATATGATTAGGAGTCCTTGGAATTTTTTTGTATTCCAGTTTACAGAGGCTTAAGTCTTGTTGTCTGTGTTTTTTTTTTTTTGGATTAATGCTACACGGAACTTTAAAAAAGTCAATTTGGTACGTAACTTTCAGTTTGTACCGAATTCGATGCACAAACTTTTGGTATGAAACTTAGTCGCATGTGACGACGTGTGTACAAATTAAAAATTAGATTGTATTTTTTAAAGTTTCGTGTACCTTTGTTAACATTAATCCTCATTTTTTCTTTGCTCTCATTTTTAGATCCCAATTTACATAGAATATTGTACTTGGAAATTCAAGTGTCTGAAACTTCTGGAGTTTAGATCTACCTCATGATGTTTGTTGTAGCTTAGCTTAGCTTAGCTCGTTCTTGATTGTGTAGTTTTATTTCATTGTGGTTACATGGTGCTAAAGAATTGCTCGATTTGTTTATAGCTTTAGGTTTGATACCTATTCCCGTTGTTGATCTCAATTGTTGCATCTTTCTCTTCAGGTCAAAGCTAATTGCTCGTGTGATGTGGAATTCTTCACATATCTCTATCAGTTTTTTGCATATTTTTAGTTCTTGAATTCAGATGAGGACAGGATCCATGTGCATTTCTATGTTTCAATTACCAAGAATGTATCAAATTCGCTGCTTGGGGAATATTTTGAGGGAAGGCTACCACTCTTGGAATAAGGCTGATGGAAATAGTTCCGGATTTAAGCTTTTGAGTTCCAAAACCAGCGGGTTCGGAGGAAGTCATGATAAGAGATGGATAAGAAGACCCATAAGTACAAAACCGGAGGTAAACAAAGGTACGGCTAAGAGAAATAAATCAAGCAGTGCCAGGCTTGAAGTTGCAGATAGTACAGTTACGTCAAGCAATATATTAAATATAGATAGTACTGATTTAAGTGGATTTCAAAAAATTCAATACTCTAATTGTCGACAAATGATTGCTGAGAACAAAGAATTGGCCAAACTTGTTACACTTATTGCTTTTGATATCGAGACTACTGGGTTTAGCAGAGAGCATGAACGGATTATTGAGATTGCAATGCAGGATCTTGCTGGGGGTGATAACAGCACTTTTCAGACGTTAGTAAATCCCGGTCGCTATGTTCCTAATGCACATATCCATGGCATTTCGAGCCACATGGTCAATAACCCCGAAGTTCCAAGGTATTCTTTTATATTTAGTGCTGACCATTTCATGCTGTGTCCATCAAATACCAATTTTAAGATTGATTCATGAGCTAAAATCTTCCATTTTGTTAGATGTGTGCCCTAGCGATCTTGATTGTCGTATACAAGTAAAGAACATATCTTTGTTCTTGAAACTTTTGTTGGTTTCTAGCTCATTGTTAGTCTGTTTTCTTTTTCCATTTTTTTTAGTGTTGGAGGATTTAAATGTAGACATGCATAGTTCCAATAATTGCTTGGAGAATAGTAATGAATAAGATGCCGATTCTCAGTAACTATCTGAACGTAGACGCCCATAAAAAAAGGAATACGGACGCAAGTAATGGGAATGTTTTTCTGTTAAGTGGATGTTATAATAACATACCGTTGGAGTAGTATATTGTGTTCACAAATGGTTCTTAGTAAATCTAATCTGGCAAATGCAGGGATGATGGGTTGTTGTGTAAAGTAGCATAGAAGGTGAAGGAGGAGCTGGAATGGTTAATAACAGTTCATCGCTTGTGACATTGTCGAGTTTCATTTTAGTGAACCAACATAAAGATATATATAACATCGCTGGGTTGTATATTGATGATTCAATAGCAATTGAGAAACCTATCTTGTTTCGTTGTTCCCTCCGAGTTCTTTAGAGAAGCATGCTCCAAACCCATAAAGTTCTTTTAACATTGATCAACTGTTTATGCTCTGCATGCTTTGGTTTGAAACAGTCATATACATCCTCGAGTCAAGAACTTAAACTATTCTTTGACTTTATATTTTCAAGTTGAGTTTGCTTGCTTAATTGTGATGGGTAATTGAGCACCAATTTGGCCTATTCTTGTTCACAGTAGGCAAAACGTTTCATCTACGTTTGCTCGATAGATGAGTTAATGAGTTACTATGTATCAACAAGAAAATCGATTGTGCTTGCATATTGACTGTTTTGAACTTCATGCAGGATGGAGGAGCTGATACCAATCTTACTAAAGTATGTCCAGAGCCGTCAAAAACGTGGGGGTTATATATTATGGGTTGCTCATAATGCTCGCACTTTTGACGTGCCCTTTTTGGTTAAAGAATTTAGTCGCTGCTCTTATGAGATTCCTTCAAATTGGATGTTTGTTGACACACTTCCTTTGGCGCGTGAACAGGCGAAGTCTGAAGGTATCTCTCTCTCTCTCTTACACACACGGTTTTGTTATGAATATACTTTTTTTGCTCCTATATGACTATAGTTTAACCAAATTTTCGGTCTTTCTTCATTTCATTTTAGCCAAACAACGGGGAGGAAAGAACCAAAATATTTGTACACGAAAATAAATTAAACAAAAGGGTGTTTTAGGTATTGTAAAAAAATTAGGTCATGTTCCAATATATTCCGTTAAATCCAATTGGCATACTAGTTTCATGAAACTGCGTGATAGTTATGTGATGCAATAATAAAAATCAGGGTAGTTGTGTGATTTTGAGGCCAAGTGCAGGGCGTTCATATGAAATTTTCGCGTTCGTGCACACGCAACGCAACATATATATGTATATATATATTTGTGTATGGTTGAATCTTGATATTAGTTTTGTCAATAGGAGAGAAGCTTCCTTCGTATACTCTGCAAGCTCTTCGCGAACACTATCAGATTCCATTGGTCGGCTCAGCTCACAGAGCTATGTCGGACGTGAACACACTGGCATTGATTCTTCAAAAGTTGAGTTTGGACATGAAACTTCCGGTTTCCGGCCTCGTGGAAAGATCATTTACACCTTCCGATCTGAACTCGGGGAAGAAGAAGAAGAAGAATTGAAGTTAGTTACTACATTTACACTGTTGACAATAGAAATCTGTTTCTTGATGACCAGTTTTGGTCTCAACTCTAAAGAGCATTGTTTGCTTCAGGTGTTGAGAACTGGCTCTTCAAGTCAAGTTGGCTCATTTGAGAAACATGAAGATGTAGATAATAGGTTTGTTGTATTGAATGGCTATTTATCCTCCAAATAAAAGAATAGCTTTCACTTGCTACTTATCATTGCTTGTCCTGCTTTCTTTTCTTTTTTTTTTTTGTCTAAACCATGAGGTTCCAGAGCGGGTCCGCACTTTGGCGGTTGGCACTTTTAAGGTGTTTGACCACACTCAAGACTAATCTTCATCCGAGATTTGTTCAAGATTACACCTCTCCCCAAATGTGTGTTGAGTAGGGATCGAAGCCGAGACATTTTCTCACTCACGCAGCTTGTGTTAACCAATTGTGTCGCCTCTATTGGGTACTTGTCCTGCTTTCTTAATGGTTTTTATTTGGTAATTTAAGCGGCGTTCGCTTTAAAATAAAAATAAAAAATTGTTTGGGAATGAGAATAGGAATGAGATTCTCAGTTTTTATGTTTGAATTATGAATTTTCAGTTCTGAAAATCACTATTTTTGAATTTCATTCACCATCTTAGATATTGAACATTTTTGTCTTGCACTCTCGAAGCGTGGAAATGGGAAAACTCTAAAGCGATTTTGTAGAACCGAACTGTATTGAAGTTTATCTTAAACATAAAACGATGATTCCCCTTCTCACTCGAAACATGCAAGTCCCTTGGTCGTACATAAATTGATCGGATAATCAGCTACTAAATGAAAAAAAAAAAAAGGATCGGACACTTCTCACTCGAAATATGCAAGTACCTCGGTCGTACATAAATGGATCGGACAATCAGCTACTACATGCAAAAAAATGCTTTCATTGAGAGTTGAACTCAAGACCTCCCGCTTACTAAACGGGTGCTCTAACCAACTGAGCTATGAAAGCCAATTGATTATGATTTCATTATTTTTATATTTATTGATTTACACAAAACAAAATGTAAATTCATGACCTCTACATTAGTTTGTTGCTTGTTGGGCCTGAACTCAACTTATGCAAAACAGCCCATCTGCAACTTTTGTTTAGGCTGTTGTTTGGTGTAGATTGTAGAGTTATTTTTTTTTACCACCGGTTGAGTCCAGTTCGAGGTGTAGTCACAGTTGAGACTCTTCATTTCTCCTCATAAGTATGTTTATTGGGATCGAACTAGATTGTAGAGTTTCTTTCGCTATAGGACTACAATATATTACATAAAAGTAGCTTTCAGATTAAAATTTTTGTCGAGAAATGAAAATCAAGTATTAGAATGAGATTGAGATTCTCATTGTTCGTATTTAAATTGTAATATTTGCCATGAGAATGGCTTATAATGGGAATCTCATTCTTATTCGCATTGTGGATTTTCATTCTCATTTCAATACGATACTCTTACCATGTTTGCATTAAACCTGTAAATCACGCACAATACGACAACACGCAATTAATCTTAAAATAATATGTCAATGCTTTTAAATCATATAATCGATTAATCTCTTCTACATCTCTCTTGTTAATTTGTTTTTATTACATACCCTCTTTAATTTCTCACCCCACAAGCTTATATTTATCGTCCAAATCTATTTCGCATAAGATAAAAAGCAAAAGCAGAGAATTATAAGAGTAACAACAATTGTAACTCACTCTATCTCTCATTTAGGTAAAACAAACACGAACATATAACACATATTTGACGTAAAACACCAACACATTTACACAAATTGTCAGCTCTATGAAATATCATAGTTTCCAAACGTACTTGTAGACCTCAAGAGTGTTATACGTCGCGTAACAATAAGGTAGCTACCTTACAGTTACAAGTTCAAGTTAAGAAAACACGTTCATAAATTAACTTCTTTGGATCTAACAATGGTGAGAGTCTTGTGTATTGGGACTAAATCGCTCAATTTTAATAATTTACCTTCCATTTCCTAGACGAACTCCACGAGTGTTCTTGCAACAACCCGACTAGTTCAAAGATGAGGGTTTCACTAAGTTGATAGTTGCCATGAACCTCTCATTCCTAAACTGCATCCGAGAAGTTGAGATTTTACTATTCATCACATTTTTTAGCTATGCCGAAAATTTTAATTTAAAAATGCACCTTCTGTATCTTACTAAATTGCAGCGGATAATCATTCAAACGTTCATGATATTAGTTTTCCACATAAATCCTACATCTTAGAAGGAAAATAAGGCTATTTAATTAAAAAAATCAACTAAATTAAGGAAGAGAAAAAAGAATCTCAGCCATGATTTATTTGCTGAGACTCTCAGCCAATAAATCATAGCCAATGAGGTGATGTCACGTCCATAATTAACACTCATACATGTCCCAATAAATTTGTGGGTGCGGAGCGCCCGTCCGAATCTATATTTTTTTGTGTCTTAGTTGAGATTCTCAGCCAATTAATATGACTGAGAAACCAGACACTCATTAGGGAAAAAGTATTTGGGTATTTGCTTAATATGGTGTAGCCTCACATGCATCTAAATCCACATATGAACAATGTGAGAGATTTGTTGAGAATAAGAATTTAAATTAAATTAATTTATCAATAAATTATTTACTTTTGAGAAATGTCTTGAGGTTTGTTGCAACAATCATCCTCTAATTATAGATTTTGGACAGCTAAGATTTGTGTCTCCAAATTATAATTAAATATAAATAAATATTTTTTTCAATTTATCAAAATTTTAAAAATTAATTATATATGTTCAAAATATTGAGTAAGAATTAAGTAATTTGTGTAAATAAGCATAAAAAAGAATAATTGACAAAATATTTTTGCGGCGAGAGCCAAGAGGAAAAAAAAAAAGAAGGAAAAAACTCTCTGCTAAGGTTTTAACAATATCAAGGGGAGGCGAAAAATTGGTACTGGCGGCAGCAGAGACAAAGGAGAATATGACCACAGAGGCGGATCCGGATGCTCGAATCCGCATGGTAGAATGAGATGGTGCTCTTCCGGTTACTCGAGGTGGGGTTGGTCTCGGGTTGAATCAGTTGGAAGGGAGATTCCTGCAAAGCTACAACCGTTGGATGGCGAATGCTTCACCCTGACCATTTTTCCTTGCTACTCGGATCTCGTTTTAGGATTAGTGCATCGTGGGAAACTCAGTACGGATGCTATTTTGTCGTTTACATGGAGTTTGATCAAAGAGGTTGAACACATTTTCAGAGTGATTATGTTAGGTGTAGATGTGGATGGGGACTGCGTTCTTTTGTCCGGTTTATTTTGGATAGTATATTTTGAGTACGGTTATGGTTTTATTTTCCATAAAAGAATAATAAATTTTAAGTTTGAAATCATATTTCAATTCATTTCCTTGACAAATATTTGATTATTTATTATTGAAAACATGATCTGTTTCAAAAAAAAAAAAATCAAATTTGATGTAATAAATGAAACTCAAAATAAATAAGTCTCACAAAAAAATTCCATCAATTTACCAAACTTTTTAACATTGTAACCAATATAGGAATCTACTTTAATCTAGACATTTAGTAAAGAATATAATATAAAACAATTTAAAGGTAAATAAAAAGAATCTCATCGTAAAATAACATTAAAAAATTAAAAGGCGAAATTGATCCATGTGCTTGGCGGTAAAATGACGATTTTGTTGTTCTTGCAATATTGATGTTTGAAGAATAATACTTAATAGGGGTGACGCAGTTGGTTAACACAAGTTGCGTGAGTGGGAAGAGGTCTCAGCTTCGATCCCCACTCAACACACCTTTGAGGAGAGGTGAAATCTTTAACCTGTGAACAAACCTCGAATGGGGTTTAGTCTGGGTGTGGTCAAACGGCTTAAAGGTGCCAACCGCCAAAAGTGCGGGCCGCTTGGAACCCCATGGCTTAGACCGAAAAGAAAAAATGTTTGAAAAATAATTAATATATTAATAATCTAACTTATTAATTAATTTATAGATTATATACACCTATAATTAGTCAAATATTATTATATCAATTTATTGATATAATTAATTATATTTAAATTTGGTAAGTGTTTCAATGTAGTAACCCTTCATTTATTCATCTTCAAATGCAAAAGTTTGGAAATACATAACCAAGACTAATTTTCCATTCACTCACCTTTGTCGAAGTATTCGAAAATCAAACAAATTCGTGAACTATCTTTTTCGCATAGCGATGCACCAACATGAAACTCAGTATGTCAAAATCGACCATAAACTCTAAACAACACCCTGTAAGAAACAAAAAATTGAAAGATATACGAATCTCCAAACAAATGCCTTGCACCACTTTAACAACATCCGCATCCGTTTTCACCTGATCTAAAGCCGACATTTAGAATCAAATATGCAGACACATAAAAATTGTCCCAAAATTTTCAAGATTTGAGTCGAGAATATACTAAGAAATTGTGTTTTTGGGCAGCCTGCACAAATCCATATATTATGCATGCAAAATTTGATCCACGACCCCAAATCGCGAACATGCATCCTTTCTTTAGATCAAGTTCGAGTTAGATCTTTTGAACTGGATACTGAAAAATTCTAACCCAAAATTTGATTTTCACCTCTAGTATGAATCAACCTTGTTTCTATATCTCCCACCAAGAACCTTCTTAATGATAATTTATCAACAAAATTTAATTATATTTGAATCTTGATCAAATTAATCGCATCTAAAATAGACATAATTTTAGATTCAACATTAGACGAACAGTGAATAGGGTAGCTCATGTAACCGCTAGAGCATTCAATTTTATGTATGGTCTTCAGGTTTGGGTAGGGCTTGTATTTGATGATTTGGATTAATAAAAATGGTTGTATCGGTTATATAAAAAAGAGTAATATGTGCATCAGTTGACTGAT
>JAYMTK010002250.1:0-14274 GCA_036897405.1 Pelargonium myrrhifolium | reverse complement strand
TGTTATTATAGGTGCTCGAAAGTCCAAACAAACAAAGATTATCAGTAGAGTATATATAAGTAGAAGCAGTAATATATAGTACTCTCTCCGTCTCAAAATGAGTGTCTTGTTTCTCTTGTATTTTTGTTCTATAATGAGTGTCTTGTTTCCTTTTCTAGTAAGTTAGTTATGCATGAATTGTCAATAATATCCTTAATAGAGATTAGTTAGGATCTCTCAACACATGATTACGAAAATACAATAGTAAATATACCACACTAACTAACTTTCTTTTAATTTTTCTCAAAATAAAAAAGATGACACTCATTTTGGGACCGATGGAGTATATAATAGTGTCCTATATATTATTGATATTGGTTGACAAAACAGAAGTTGTAGTAGTCAATGAATCTTTGAAGGAAAAGCACCACTTCATCATCTGTTTATGTAAAGAGCAAACCTTAATTAATTATTACACGGTTGCTCTCCCCAAAATTTCTGTAATGCAGTTTTTACATGTTAACTAACCACTTATGTGGGTACCAACCCCATGTTTTACCTACCAAAAGTACTTTGGAAACGATACATAGATTATATATATAAACAAATAAATAAGCAAAACAAGTATAATTTAATGGAATTAACATAAAATATTTTATTAAGAATAATATTATGCTTACATTGTCAGGTGATAAATCTATATTTTTCAAAAGAACTAAATGTTTATTCGAGACATCAAATCCTTTCTTTTACATTTCTGTAGGTTGAACTCAACAAACTTATAAACACTGAAATTTGAATTTGAAATCTCGAAAGACAAAGTGTTGTCTTATACTAGTCAACCACCAATGCTTGTCGGCTACCTCCCTATGTTGAACGACCACGACCACCTTCATGTATGCTGTTTGACCACCAAAACTCCCAACAAAAGCTCATTGCTCAACTATCAAAACTAAACTCCGATCCTCGGTTCTTAATTATTTCATGAGCTGGCGACAATGTAAGTTTGTATGATAATTATACAGAGATCAAGTAAATCAATTATTAATATTGTATTTTATGTCAGCTGTCAAGTAGAAAATTTAATAAAAATAGAGTACAATTTATAGACATAAACATAAATTTTGTGTACGGAAAATTTGTTATTATTGTTTCTCATGAGACCCAAATGAAGGGTTTATACAAGAGCGATCTCGTTAAGAAGTCTACATTAGATGCTTTAAGAATTGGAAACTTGCGTTTGTAGTAATTAATTAAGGGACATACATTTTTGTTCCACTAGTCTTAAAAAACAAGATAAAATATAACATTGATGCATGGTGGCTGTAAGTGTAAGTTACGAGCACAATTATATATTGAACTTTTGTTAATTACAAGTATCTTCTAGATCTTATGAGTTGGAAATAATAATAAAAAATGCATATCAAAACTTAAAAGGTTGATTAAAAAGATTCCACGAAGTTGACCCATGGATGATGGGCTTGAAGTGTAGGTGAGTGTTATTAATTTCCTATGTCCCACTCACTCTCACTATGTTTAGATTTTTAAAGAGAATCATATATTCTGTTTCTTTCATGGTAATTAATTGAAATTTAAGGACTAATTACAGGCTAATTGTAGTGCAGAGCTGCTGGAAATAATGGAAATGTCCTCCCCCAATTCTCTTAGGTCCACTTCACATAATTAATTAATTCCCTTCAATGGACAACTATGTCACTTTCATAACCAAGGATTCATTGTCTTTGGTGCTGTCTCTCTTTGCTATTTGATTCATTACTTTAGTCTTATTTCTCTTCTAAACACATAATGGTTGAGTTTTAATTATAAACTGATGTGCTATCCCCTTCATTTTCACTATTTTTATATAATGTTATACAATTCAACTAAAGTGTAAAAACAAGAATTTAATTGTCTGCCAATGACAACACGATACGTTACGCCCGAATGCCACGTCATTTTTATCTCATGAAAACGAATTCGCAGATTTGCTCCCGAACCATGACTTCAAGGACTCGCGCTTGACCTATTCGTGCGGCCTCGCCTGAAGACAACGCGAGTGCCCAATGTCCTCGGGGATGCTCGAAAACAATGTGTGTGCTTACAATCATGGTTATGCTCGGGGTCATTCATGGCAAGCGTTAAGAGCATGCAAGCCTGTTTGCGATAAAGAAAAATGGACAAAGTCCCTCATGAGACCAGACTTTGTCGAGCCCGAGAACATGCCTCAATTCTAGTAAGCATGCACAAGACATCTTCGAACGTTGTGATGGCCTCCTCAACATCGTGACGACCTACGTTCTCCTTGTTGTGTGTTCCATGCGTTAGACGTTGTGATGTCCAAACCGACTTTGCAACGGCCTCTAGCTCCACAACCTCCTCACTACGCGTTCTTAGCATCGATAGTTGCGATGATGAATTCAATGTCCCGACTTCTGCCCGTTTCACATACTCCTTCAAGCGTGAGCAAGCCGTCGGTCAACACAACTCCCTAACATTGCAACGTAGGCATGAATCTTCCCATTGCACTCCTCGCCCGTTCGTCGTGCCAAAAACACGTTCCGATATCTAAGAAAGCTCTCGACACATGGTCAACATACATAAGCGCCTTGATTACCCTTCCTAGCCCCAACAAAGGCCGTTTGACTCGTCAAACGTCAAACACAAAAAAATTTCATTTCTTTCAAAAGCAAACACTTAGAAAAATTTACTAACACGTGGACAAAACGACAACAACATGTTACTTAGTTTACTAAGTAGTATTAAATCAAAATGATGTTATTATAAGATTTAGCAGTACTAAATTACGATTCTTTCAACACATATTTTTTTTAAATGCGTATGATTTGACTATTTTTCTTGGTCAAGTCAAAGAAGATGATATGTTGTTGTTTAGTCTTCTTTTTCTACCTGGGAGGCTGATGTGTCTTGTTTCAGTTAAACTTTTGAAGTCTTCCTAATTTTGGTGGAGCAGGACCCATATCCGGCCAATGACCTGTAGCAAGCGAACATAATGCACCGTTAAACGGAGACCCAGATGTGTGCCCAGGAAACCGTCTCTGGCGTGAGAATAAGCATCTAGCACACAAACGGGATTATAAAGTTATCAACTGCGGACTTCGTGATTCAACCGATTTATGATCGAAGAATCAGTGAAGAACGCAAAGAGCACGAAGAACAATTAGAGAGTGTTTTCCTGCTCTTTCTATAGTGTTCAGAAAGTAAATTGATCGAACTTTTTACCTTTGGCATGAGACTCCATTTATAGTCTTCAGAGTTACTTTACACGTGTCGGCGCGTGATTGGTCGAATTCGGAGGTGAGACCCTTCTGCTGGCCGCCCTCTGTTGGATCTGCTCACTAACAGGGTCGACCAGCTCCCTAGGGCCTGCCACCCTTCCCATGCCGTGGGCTTCGGCCTTTAGCAGGAGGGTGTTGACTTAGCTCTTCAGTGTTGGAAGCTGCCCGACACCTTCGATAGCTGCCTTCCCCTTGAGGCTTTCCCCTAGAGGCCTTCCTATTGAGGTCTTGCCCTTGAGGCATGTCTTCCTCATGTGGTCTTTCTTATTGGGCTCTCCCAACTAAACTTGACCTTATTAACTCATGGTCTCTGAATCTCCGATCCCCCTCAATTCGGATCTCGGGTCTCTTTGACTTGTAAATTCGCTAACTCTTTGACTAGTCTGCTAGGCCACGTGTTACATTTCTGGTGTCTAATTAAATTTACGATTTTTTATGCTAAATCAGCGTAATTATTAAGTAAGATAATGGCATGAAATAATGAGACAGGAGTCATAATATAACTCGGAAGAACTAATCCCCAAACTCAAGCCAAGTAAAGTAGCTAACGATTAAAAACACGCTTTTTAAATGGGCGCAAATTGATCTCTCTCTCTCTCTCTCTCTCTCTCACCTTCCCTTCTCTTCTCACTCACTCACTCACTCACTCACATTCTTCATATTTATCTCTCTCTGCTTCTGAGCAACACCATCACAAGATCTTCTTCTCAATGGCGGCTCCAATCTTTCCCTTTTAGCTTCTACCCACTTCACTCATTACCACCACCACTACCTTCTTTTCCATTTCTCTGGATGCCAAAATTTACTCACTCTCCTACTCACACTCACATTAATGGATCTGCTTCTACTGCTACGCCTTCACGCATCTTCAAGATCTACTACTTTCTCTATTTCCGCTCCCATCTAGCTCCCGCCATTGATTTCATTTCTCCGATGAAGCGCTCCGTCCGTCCCATCTTCAGCATTCTCCTCCTCGCCGTCTTCGCCGCCACTCTCGGCTGCCGCTCCATCCTCCGCCGCGACTTCGACATCCACCTCTCGCTCCGCCCTCCGCCGCCTCTCTTCAACTCCACCTTCCTCAGATACGCCTCCACTGATATCGGAGAAGCCAAGGCCAAGCTCGAGATCCAGCAGCTCCTGGAAGGAAACTTCGCAAGTATTGGCTCGCTCAAGAAGATTCGCCGACACCCAGAAACCAGAGCCCAGACCTCGACCTTGTCCTCCCGCGTGCCTTTGTTTCTCCGCTCGCCCAATTTTCACCGCCACTTCGTCGATTTCAGGCGGCTTTTGCAAGATTGGTCTCGGAGGAAGAAATTTCACCCGGAGATTATGTCGGATTTGGTCAGGCTCGTGAAGCAACCTCTTGACTGGCACAATGGCATCCCGGCGAGCTCCGACGGCCGGTACGCCTCCTGCGCGGTGGTGGGCAACAGTGGGATTCTGCTCAACAGCAATTACGGCGAATTGATTGATGACCACGAAGTGGTGATTCGGTTGAACAATGCTAGGGTCGAGCGTTTCGAGCGCAATGTTGGGTCCAAGACGAGCCTCTCGTTTGTGAACAGCAACATTTTGCATCTCTGTGCTCGGAGGCAGACCTGTTTTTGCCATCCGTACGGAGAAAAAGTCCCGATTCTCATGTATATTTGTCAGCCAATTCACTTCCTAGATTACGTTGTCTGCAATTCGACCCACCAAGCTCCTCTCCTAGTTACCGATCCTCGTTTTGATGTGTTGTGTGCTCAAATTGTGAAGTACTACTCTGTGAAACGCTTCGTGGAGGAGACTGGGAAGCCATTGGAGGAATGGCCCTCTACCCATGATGGCTCTATGTTCCATTACTCCTCTGGAATGCAAGCTGTTATGCTGGCTTTGGGAATTTGTGATAAAGTTAGTATTTTTGGCTTCGGGAAGTCGGATTCAGCTCATCATCATTATCACACGAACCAGAAGGCGGAGCTCCGGTTACACGATTACGAGGCAGAGTACACTTTCTACCATGATTTGGTGGAGAATCCGAAGGTAATTCCCTTCATTTCTGATCAATTCAAGTTTCCTCCTGTGGTTATATATCAATGACTGAAGCTATGATGGAAGATTAGTTCATTATCTATGGGGTTTGAAATGTGTACTCATGTTATAATTCTATGATGGGAATTTGTTGATAGATTATGGGTTTGTTCTCAAACCCTCTACTACCTAAGGTGGTTTGGGGTGATACTTAATATAAGATTGAAATTGATGAATAGAATCTCAAATTCTTGAACTTTGGCTGTGCAGATTTATTTCATTCACTATGAGTAAATTTTTCATATGGGCATGCTTGTTTGTGGCTATAAATGCATGATTTTTTTTTGTGGTTGAGAGTTATTTACTGAAGGTTGGATCTTTGCATTTGTGATGCATTAATTCTTCTGTTGGATTGTCTTATTATGAATCTACCCTTTTGTGCTCTAACTGTATTCTAGAAATGAATGACTGGTCAGTAGTCAATGCATAACCGAATCTTAGAACTAGTCTTGAGATTTATGTGCTTGGATTGAGCTTTAATTTTTCTGTTAGATACTACCATCTTTGGGAGGATATTGAAAGTTACTGCTTTATAGTCTTGAGATTTATGTGCTTGGACTGAGCTTTAATTTTCCTGTTAGATACTTCCATCTTGAAAGTTATTGCTCAATATTCTGTGTTATGGAAAGATTTTTAATGTTCTATTGCGAGGACAAAACTGGGGTTTATGTTGGCGGCTTCTTGCAATTTATAGCATGCTCCTTCTGTTATTGACTACAAGTTACTATAGAGCTGGTTTCAACCAACTCACCTACTGGGATTTGAACTCTCAGCTACTCTAGTTCAGTTTCATGTTAAGCTTAGAGTTCATGGTTTCTACAAAAGAAAGGACCGAGGGTTTCATATGTTTAGCACCTCATACATTGAACTTTGGTTATTCAATGTTGCCCCATTTGCATATCCATGGATTGCTTTGTCATGCAATTGGTCTCAAAGCCAAGTTTCACAACAAGTATTCTTGAGCTATTCGTATATATACTAAAACAGAAGGACCCAACTTAATTATATAAACAAAAGTTGGAACAGAGTCATCTTCTACAAAATCATCCCCTTGCACAACCTTTACATAGGTCCAGCATGCATAAACCCATGATAACCAAAAAGGATCATCACTACTCCTTTATACAAGAACCCTTCTTTTGATCCATCTTCCAAGAGCTACTCTTTGGTGTCCATCACCACATCCCTCTCTTCATACTTCACTGCAACCAGGAACCTTATACTCACCTGTCAAAAAATTGAAAACATGAAATTGTCACTCAAAATCTAACCCATGAGCCCAAGATGAATCAATGTAGTAGCTGCTTGTACCTGTTTCGGATCGTATACAGCATACTCATTATACTCGAGTGGGCTGTCCTCATGCTCCGAGGAGATTAAACGACCACACGGAACTTTTATGTCGTCTTCCATTACAGTGTGCTCAGATTCATCTGTCTTCTTTCTGCCCAGCCCCTTCACAGCTTGTTTCTTCTCCTCCAAGGGTTTTGTATCCTGCTCAAATCACACACAATCAAATTCCACAAACAGATCAACCAAACCAAACCAAACCATTCCCTATTATCAGGTAGGAAATTAGGTAGGTACCTGAGGTGGGCTCTTGAGGTTAATAACTTCTTCAGCTCCTTGTGACACAACAGCCAAAATCAAGAATCCTTCTGGTCTGTCCAGAGCAGTAAAACCATACCTAGCTGCCTCAGCAGCAGCATCAGTACACACTATTGCTTTGCCAAACTATACAGAGAAAATCATGTTAAAAGAAGAGTAGAAAGGAACACTAAAAACAATGGAGTCCATGTTGTTGCAACATGACAATAGTACAATACCATATAGCCTGAAACAGGAAGGGAACAAACAGCTGGTAAAAACCCCTTGTGCAAGTGTCTCAGCAAGTTTGAACTACGGGTACCTACGCAAAACCCGACCATGGAGATTAGTCGAGAAATGAACTAATATCAAAGGCCGGGAAGCTCCACAAAATCAGAACCCTACCACACCATAGAAGGACTTTATTGGGTAATTTCTTTATTTCATCATAAGAAGGGCAAGCATTTGACTGGACAGTGAAAATGTTCTCAACTGATACATTATAGTCCTGAAAAAAGAGAGTAACCAAAATAAGAATCTGAAGTCATTTATAAGATCAAAGCAGGGGCAACAGATCTTACAATGTCTCCAACTTTGACGGGTTCATATGTCTTCTCCAGATAATTCAGGATCATCTTGTATTCATCAGAATCTTTATCCAGCGGAGAGATTGCGCAGCCCAGTTTCTCATACCGGTCCGAAAGAGGATCATCAAGTGTAGAACCAGTCATGTCTCCTATCGAATGGGAGGCCACGTTTATGTCCCGAACAGTCTCCAGCGCCGCTGCAGCCTACACATTGCGAAAATACGAGTCAAATTCAGCAGCAACACGGCTCTATTAGCAACAAGAACTAAGCCGTGGCCTCACATGATCTGCAAGTTCGTGGTAGTCTCTCAAGATGAAAGGCCTAGTGGAGGGCATGAGAGTGAAGCATCTCTGGCTGAAGTCTAACCAAACAGCCTCAGCCTTCTGTCCTGTCTCTTTCATTGATTTCAATTTCTCAATAAACTCCACCACAACTTCTTCACCTGATGTACATAGAACTAAATCATTAGTATCTCCTTATGTTAGTTCATAGGAGAGAGGGGGAGAGATAATTTACATCTTTGCAGGTGCACATTGGAGAGCATCCCAATTGGGAGATCTGGAGGGTCTAGTCCCATTTCCATCAAAGCATACCTAATATCAAAACTCAAAAGTTTATGGATTTGTTCAACAACAACAACTAGCAATCTTCAAGTACATTCACATGCCTGTATATTTCTTGGCTGCACAAAACTTTCATGAAGTTTGCAACCAGAGGCTCGAGTTTGCAATGCGAGGCCGCGACTCCAAGCTGCCTCATACCAAGCCCTCCATACCTCACATCAACTCCATCATCCATATCAATAGGAAAGAACTTCAATGGTTTCTTCTCAAACTTCTTCTCTCTCTCCCATGGCTCAAACTCATTACCAGTTACTTCTTCAAAGAGTCTCACAAATTCTTTCTCAGCACCATCCTGGTCATCCCATTCTTCAAGCCTCTCCTCTGCATTCGTATCATCGCCTAATCTCGCTTTCTTGTAGTACAAATGCAAGCTCTTCTCGGGCACCACTATCAGTTGCATAATACAATAGCTGCATCAACAAAGCAATTCAAATCTAAGCACACTATCATGAAGAAACAAATTCAACTAAAGATAGAAAGAAAGTTGCTTACTCATTCAATCCTCGGCCCTGATCGCAAAGGAAGAAGGCGCAATTGTATAGTATCCCGTCTTTCTCGAAGATCTTTGCACCTTGATCCCACAGCATTGTATCTTTGTAAACTCCTCTCTTCCCACACAACTTAAGCTGCATCAGAAAGTTCAGTTACAATCAAAATCTCACAATGTTCATAAGAAGAATGTTATGTTATGGAGTTTATAGATTACTTCTGCTGTAAGTGTTTCAATAGCCTCTTCACTATTATCTTGCTTATCCAGAGGGATTCCTTTTCCATACACCGAACGATCGGTGAGAACATCATAAGCAGCCAGAGGCTGAGCTTCTTGTTTCTCAATGCTATCAACCAACCAAGCCTCCCTCACTACAGGAATACTTCTCTCTCTGGAAACAAGAACCAAGCAAAATTGTCATGTTCTAGTCTCAGTTCTGAGTAACATACAAAAGATTCGAGCAAAGGTAATGTGAATGCTCACACTGCCTCTGCAACCTTTGAAGATCCACCGCGGTCTCGCTCGGCTGGGGAAACAACTAAGCAAGTAGCACCAAGAACAGAATTTGCAACTTTCCCACCATGTTTCTCAATTGTCCTCTTCCAAGTTTGCTGCAACAACTCAACAATGACATAACAAGAAATAACAAAACACAACAGTCCAATCTTTAGTAAGTAACTCACATGAGTACGATGTAGACGGCCCGAGAGAGAAATCATCATTCCAGTGAAGGGTTTGTCTGCAGTGATCAAGTCCCTTGGAGGCCTACAACTCGGGTCTTGACGCTTCTTCAACAACTAAAACAAAGAAAACACACATGAAATCGACACAAAAAAGGGTCGGTCTGAGGTAGATTGCGAGTGTTAAGTGTTTACTTACATCAGAAATTGGAGAGTTGAGAACAGAGTCAGGCAGGTTGATAGCTTCCTGTTTTCTTGGAGGATCTTTAGAGCTGAAAGTGCAAGTAGTCCACTCACTTATGAAACCTTTGCAAGAATATCTATTGCCAATGCACTCCAAATTGCTACTACAAATTGGACATTTCTCTAATGCCCCATAAAACAACAAGTCTTGGCTGCGAAATTGTTCAACACAAAATCAAATGTGGACAACAAGCTACAAATTGACTAATCTTGAAATGAATGGAATTTAGTGAGCTGACCAGAGGGAGACAATGGAAGCATCATTGGAGGCAGAGGAAAGATTTTGGCCGTTGGCTTCGAGGACTTGTCGCATTTGATCGACGGAGAGGTGCTCGGAGGTGGCTTTACAAAAATCATCAAACTCCTGAGCAATGTCGTCTGCGGATGGGTGCAGAGATTTTCCATTGGTGTGTCCATTGTTGTTTTCGGTTTCTTGCTTAGGCTTTTTGGGTGATTGCTCTGCTTCGTGGGTCTTGCTCTCTGCTTTCTGCTTCCTGGTCATGATCACTTTCTCGTCTTCACCGTGACCATGAGACCTTGTTTCGTGAACCTTCATGTTCTTGTGTCTCGGAACAAGCCTTGTGGTGTACGAGAATGTTGTGTACAATGAATGTGGTTGATGTTAAGTAAAGTGCATGGAGTTTTAAGGATGGGACACTAAAAACAGACACGTCTCTCGGCTTCTGCTTATCTGTCCCCCTTGCAACAAGACACGTGTCTATGAGGTGTTGACATAGCTGACACGTGTCCACATGGGTGCAATTGACTGCCTAGACCGTTGACAGGTCAGGTGCAGTATGGAGCTAGTTTCGCAACTCGAACTCAAATCAATAATGGTATAAAATTGGGCTGGAAGTAAAGAGGCGGAGTCTTGATTCGGTACTGCAGGTGCTGTGGATGGTTCAGAAGATCAACGGTATTGGTGGGTTTGGGGTTTGATGACCGATATTATATTCCGTCGATTTTGTTGGGCATTTATTGGGTCCATGCGGTGAGCCCAATTCTTCGGTGATTGCATGTCTTATATGGTTGCAATTTAATCATTTTGTTTGGATTTGGAATTGCCAATTTTTTGAAAATCTACTATTCTCACCGGCAATCTCGAATTCTTCAACTTTTTTCTAGGGGTACAATCCCACAGTAAGATTTCCGGGACCTCACAAATTCACAATGGTGATGCAAGTATTGCACAATAGTAATAACTTATAACGACATATATTATTAAAATATGTAGTTGGATGAAAATCAAGGTGCGTTTTTTGAGTTCCACATCAAATGTGAGAGCACGCAATTCAAAGAGAATTTTGAAGATGAAAATGAAAATGTGTGTTATTACCAAATTTATAAATTGGCTTAACAAATAAGTAAAAAGATTTTCTACTCACTAAGTAAAGAATTCACAAAATAAGGATAACATATATGTTATAACATTATGTGATTGGTCCATGATAGTGTTATGCAACATACATTATCGCATGATGAGATAGTGATGATGTAATACTAATCAGATAGTAAGGACGAGATAATGATGTGATAGTGGTCGAAAAAAGATGGGGTAATCGTGATATCATCATTCCAAGGTGACAATGATATCTTTGTTCATAAATAATCAAGTCTAGGTTCCAAAGTGGAGCTAAGTGTTGGAGTTCGAGAGCTTACTAACGAGACTTCTTAATTTGACAAGGATCTTCAACACGTGCTTATCAATAAACATACCACTTGTGCTTACGTAGAAATTCTTGGAAGTCTACCAGTACTCAAAGTGTAATCTCTTCAAAACTTTATTTCACTTTTGACGACAAAATAAGTGACAAATAGTATGTTGTTGAGTGATCTTTAAAACTTGTAATGCTATTTTGCGACATCTGATCAATGATAAGTTGAACAATTACGAGGATGATCAATAATGTTAGAATTAATAACTAAGAGTACGCAACTTAACATTTCGTCAAAAATGCTTCCTTCCAAAGGAAAGTGTATGTCTCATCCTCCGTGTCACAAGTTAGGACAATTTGTTGTTGCCCCGTTATAGATTTGTGATTGATGTGCATTTGTCACCCTTTGTCATAGATTTTGGCCAAATGTAAGACTTAAATGCACATCATTGTGTGCATATTTTCGAGTAGTAAATTTGTAACATAAACACGTAATCGACAGATTACACAAGCAGCTTAATTTGCTTTCTAGTGTATCCTGTCTTGAAAGTTAAAAACTTTTTGTTCAACACAATTGTCTTCATGGCTAAGTTTTTGTTCATTTAAAGAGAAAAAATGATGAGAAAGCAAATATATATGGAGGATAAGGTTAGGAGGTTGGAGTTGGTGCACCCTTTCTTGTAAAAGTGAAGAAATGGTAGGGTTTGGTTTTTGGGTTGTTTCAAGATACATACAGTCATTTTAAGAATTTAATTACTAAAGTCCAAAGCTTTGCATATATAAATACATAAACCCTATTATGTAAATAAAAATACCATCTTCATTCTTTCCTGTCCCGACAAACAATGGTGGCGGTCCCTAATAACAAAAACTACCTCTCATATTTTCACACAGCTTTTCACATTATTAGGTCAAATTCCAGCCACTTCATTCTCCAAAGAAAAAGAAAAAAAAAAAAATCAACTTTAAATCAACAAACCCATCCTCTTAGCTTCTCTCTCCTAATATGTCAAAAACAACCAGAATCATTCACGATTCTCTACTTTGACAAATTGTTTAGAGTGCATGAATTAAAACTTAATTTTCTTCACACCCCAAATGCCTTTTTCAATTTAGGTTTCATATTCATACACACGCATGGATTAAAAGTCCTCCTTCTAATACTTCATTTTCTTACCTTAAACTCATTAATTAAGAGCTTGTTGTGGAGTATAACCTCATTTTTTTATAAAAGAAAAAAATCTACAGTTTATAGAAACCTTAATGTACTTCATATATAGTACGAAGAAGAAAAGGATCACAATGAAGTTCTTACACATATAAGAGATTACCGGTTAGTAGTGAAGTGGAGAAATTTCCTACTTAGTTACGAAGAAAATTCATCTACTTCACCACTTGAAGGTAACCCTAATCACCTTATTATATAATAACCACTAATTCATAATCAAGCAAAACCCTTAATATATAATTCAAGAACTACACTACTAGCTATCTCATGTATACTTATCATCACCATGCAAATGCTCCGTAGCAAACCGCTCCCTATGTATCTGTTTGAGAATTTTTTGTTACCGAGCACGAGCATATGTGTACAAGTCCAGTCGATCTAGCTAGTTGAAACATATGTTAAGATCAGAAGTCGCGAGACATGAACTGATCATCATCATCTTCGGAGCCCGTGATGCACTCCTTTTCGTCTTCAAATCCATCGAGGGAAGGGTGCGGAGAGTGACCCTTCCCGAAAGACCTAATGTGATCCTTGAGCGACCTCTTGTGCTTAAAGTCAGAGCCGCAAGTGCAATACCAAAGCTTCCCACAATTCTTTTCGTGGGTTCGCCAATCTCCCTTGACCGCGAATGTCTTCCCGCAGTATTTTCGGCACACGAAGGGCTTGGACCCGTGCTTCCTCTTGTAGTGTGTTTGGAGGGTCCTGAAGTCCTTCAATGGCTTGGCTCTTGGGTGGTTTATGTTGTTCTTGCACCCTTGTGCGCAACAATAGCAAGGAAGCCTTAGCATTGCCGCGGGTTGGCTTCCTTTTAGGGATTCCGGCCCTTTCCTGTACTCGGATCCGTGTCCCCACATGTGCATCTGCAATTTATCGTCATAAAATTTAACAACATGGAGTAGAGACATGTCGATCTTGACATAAAAATACTGTATGCAAGCCTTGGCATAACCAAAGGCTGTCATAGGCAGCTGCCTCTGCCAGTTCATCTGGAATCCAATAAACACTAATGAGTTCATAACCTATCTTTGGGTATGAATTTTTCTGCCCCGTGGTTAAATACCTAGCTTATATACTACTAGAAGCTGATTACACGTCTTGAGTTTGACATAAATAAAAAAATTAAGTTAATTTTTAGGTATGGCTTGCCACTGTATGCAAGATTGCAATGTGGATTTGTTTTCTATGTTGGGTAGCTACTAGCTAAAGTAACACATGAAAGGTCAATTTTCCCTTCAAAAAACTTGTCTTCTGGTTTGAAATTGATTTGGTATGTCAATATTAAACAATATCTATGAGAATCCAAAGCTACAAACTCTATCTGCCTAGAGAATTTTGCAACAATTGTTTAACTTTATCCCCCTAACAATTATTACTTTGATTAGCCCACTAATGCATTTTTAGTTTTTAATATATCCAATTAACCTACTACCACCCGAGGATTCTTTTCTTCCCAATTAATAACATAATGAAGACTGAGAATCAACAAACAAACCAATGCTTTAACAGAAATTTATGTATGCATATATGGCTAATTATCCTAGAGGAGTGGATATGGGAGTAGCTTCATTTACATTCAGATTGTTTTATAGGTTAGCTCTCAGTTAAATAGCGGAACAACATAAATGCAGAGCGTTAAGATTTTAAAATTTAAAATATTAATGAGGTAAAGTTATTTGGAACGCTCAATATGAAAAACCCAAAACACTATTTAAAAGTTTAAACATATAATGAAATAATTTTTATAAGATATAAATAATTAATTTAAAAGAGGATCAGGATTCTCAGCCAATTAATTTGGCTGAGAATCTCAGCCAAGACACAGAAAATATGGATTC
>JAYMTK010002249.1:0-14275 GCA_036897405.1 Pelargonium myrrhifolium | reverse complement strand
GTAGGGGAGGCACCCCTAATGGCCCACAGCCGTGTACGCGTGTGTGGCTGTTTGGTTTACTGTTATTGTCTATTTTCAAGTGTCGACATAACAATTTGAAGCATACACATTTATTAAGTGCCATCAATAATATTGGTTTACAAATACATGAACAAACACACGACATTTGTGAATGCTATTCGAGAGAGTAGTAACATTGAGATTAACAATGATTTCATGAGTTGGAGATTGTGACAATCCCGCAGAGAAAACAAATAAGTCAAATTATTAAGTGTTGCACTATTGGCAAATTAAACATGTTCAATATTCTCGACCGATTTATAACATTGGGATTAAAAATGATTCCACGAGTTTGTTACAATTTAAATAAATGGGTTAATTACAGTTCCATACCCTATATTATACCCTATTTGTAATTCACTATCATGACCTACCAAACTAATTTTTTACTACCTTATACTTTCCAAACCGTTGCAATAGGCATGTCGTTAAACTTTCGTCTATTAAGTGGATAAAAGACGAAAATACCCCTTCACTACCCCTTGCAGGAGAAAGCAAAGGAGGCAGAGATGGTGGTTACAAGGCAGTAAAATGTTAGAACTATAAAAGACAATTTTGCCATTTAGAAAAAAAATTATCCACGTGCAGTGCACTTGACAACTAAAAATGCGTTTTCTGTTACATTTCTTGGAAGACAAATATATTTGTTAACGAAATGAAAATAAAGAGTAGTAAAAAGTTAATTTTACAGTTCAAGGTAGTGAATTGCAAATGAGATATAATAAATAGTACGAAACTGTAATTAATTCTAAATAAATCTATAAAAAATAAACAGGTCAAAGCTAATAGCCAATGGCATTGTTCCACGTGGCAAAAGGACACGTGTTGAAAGTGTGATTCTTATCTTTACGAATTATAAAGAACTCTATAAATATCGCCCAATCAGCTCCTGATTTTCCCTTTCGGAGCCATTGCTTCATTTTTCTCTCACTTTCTCGAAACCTCAAACCCTAACTCCACTTTCTCGGGAAAAAAAGAATCAGAGAGAAAATCGGATTTTCCGAGAAAATCCGTCGAGAAAATGCAACACCAGAGGCTGAAGCAGCAGCAGCAACAGGCCTTGATGCAACAAGCTCTGCTACAGCAACAATCGCTCTATCACCCCGGTCTCCTAGCTCCTCCTCCTCAGGTTCATGCTCCGTTCCTTTCCTTTCCCGTTCTCGATTGAGGTTGCGATGCGAATTCTGTGTTCGTCTCTAGTTTGATTGATCTCCGGTTACTCTTGTCGTGTTCGTGTGTTTAGATTGTCTGAGCTAGGGTTTTTGTCGTTCTCGTCTTCTGATTGTTTGTGCTTGTTGAGATTGATTTCCGAAAGTTGGTTGGTGAGATGATTTTTTTGTGAAGGCTTTTGGATTGTTTTCGATTTTTCAGGTTCGAATTCAGCTTTTGAGCTGTTGTTCAGCTGCGTAGATAAATTGAATTTGAATATGGTGTATTTGGGGTTATTTTCACTTATTTCTTTACTCATTCTGTGTAGGCTAATGTAGTTAAGCTTTGGGATTGGCTTCATCCCCAAATTTAATTGGTCCTTGAATTTCAGATAAAATTGAAAAAAGTGAATGAAAAAAGTTGATCTTAAAAATATCCTAGTATTAGAGACCCTATTCACAAGTTTAATATATAATTTGGCTGAGGATTATTTTGAATTGGCCAAGGTTTGTTATCTATTTGCTCACAAGGGAACAATTGGAGTTGATGATAATGCCTTTTGTATTTGATAATCATGCATTTTTATTTTTCCAGGTAGATGTCCATTGGTATTCCATTGATATTTCAGGACCTATTTTTTTGACACTCTTCTTCATGTTTTTGTATTGAAATTTCATGGTTTATATATATTTTTCCTATACATTCACTAGTACTCCGAATATCTGTATGGATATGTGGTGGGTTATTCTTTTTGCTAGTTGCAACAAAAGCACATAGTTTGTTTTATGTATTGCTCTGAATGCAAACTCATGTAATATAACGAGGGAAATATCCATGTCTGTAGAGTCTCTACGCATTAGCTTTTAGGACAAATGCAGAATTTCAAATTATATGATTCTCATCAAAAGCAACTGCAAAGCCATTCTCTTAAACCAAAAGAATTCTGAAGATATCATCTTTGAGGGTCTAGTGTTCCATGTTTGATGCCTTGTGTATAACTACCTCTGTTGTTGAGTTTTAAGTAAAGAAACTTTAGTAGATTTAACATCTGACCTGTTGGGAATGTTGAAAATTGAGGTCAGTTTTAACTTACCAAAAGTATAGAGGATAGTTTTTGAGGTTTTCTTCTTCTTCTTCATATTCGTCTTTTGAGTGTATTTGCTATATTTAGTCTATCCCTTACAAATGCACCACTTTTACGCCGTGTACTTTATCTGTGAGTTTATTTGAATTATGTGTATTCACTGCTTTTTTCTAACTAACTGTTTAAGTTATGAATTCTGCACTATTTCCCCCCCTCAATTGAACTGATTTAGATGCTGGCATATGAAGTGAAACTTCTTTTCCTTGTTTTGTTACTCTCTCTCTCTCTCTCTCTCTCTCTCTCTCTCTCTCTCTCTCTCTTTTAGTAATATATTTTATTTTTACCTTTTTATTTTGCAGCTAGAGCCAATCCCAAGTGGGAACCTGCCTCCTGGCTTTGATCCAAGCACTTGCCGCAGCGTGTGAGTCTTTGTCTAGACATCTATCTATTTGTTTTGGTTTCTTTTGCTTTTCTCTGTTAATTCGTTGGCATGCGTATGCAACTGAAAAAAAAAAACGGTGAAAAGTAGCTTTAATTGCTTTTCTTTGTATATAATGCTAGTATTTTGGGGGACTACACCTATCTTGCTCTATTACTCCATTACGGAACTCTATCCTTTCAATTTGTAGAAAATCATTCAAATTTTGTACTTTTGTTTACATTATTATTATTTGCTTTTGTCAAATGAGGAAGATCACTTATAATCTTAATTTATTTTCTTTGTTTTCTTTTTTTTAAAACTTCTAGCTTTTTTATTTTTGAGAAAATGCAGGTATGTGGGAAATATTCACACGCAAGTGACAGAACCACTTCTTCAGGAGGTGTTTGCAAGTACTGGCCCAGTTGAAAGCTGCAAACTCATTAGAAAGGAGAAGGTGAGGTTTCTGCTGTCTATATATTGTTCGACTTTCTTCAAAATCTGTTTAATTTCCTATGTTTATCCTGTGATGGTCTATTGGTCTATATGGGTTGAAATCATATGTGCCATGATTGCGATTAATTTCCTTCTCACATGGCCAACATAACATCATATTCATGTATCTGTCTCTGCATTTTGCAGTCATCATATGGATTCATTCACTACTTTGATCGAAGATCAGCTGCACTTGCTATACTCTCTCTCAATGGAAGGCATCTGTAAGTAAAACTCTCACTAATATCAGGTTTTTGACTTGAGGTTAAAACTCTCATTTCAGGTTTTCGACTTGAGGTTTGCTCATACATATTGTCTCCTTTCAGGTTTGGGCAGCCTATCAAAGTTAACTGGGCATATGCTAGTGGTCAGAGGGAGGATACTTCAGGTTGGCTAATGTTTTGAATTTGTCATTTATGCTTGAAGGTGATGGGTTGATGTTTTCACACACATTAGTGATTGATATCATTATTTCGGTGCAGGTCATTTCAACATTTTCGTTGGTGATCTTAGTCCTGAGGTCACTGATGCAACATTGTTTGCATGCTTTTCGGTTTATCCTAGTTGTTCGTAAGTTCTCAGTCTCACCACCATTTTACATTTTAAGTTGTTAAGTGGTATATAGTTGAAGACACTTGAAGTCATTTACATTTTATAAGTTGATATTGTTCATGTTTGTACTGTACTTCCATGTGGGACAACCTATTCTAACTTCTCCTGGTTTCAGCGATGCAAGGGTTATGTGGGATCAGAAGACTGGTCGTTCAAGAGGGTTTGGGTTTGTTTCCTTCCGGAGCCAGCAGGTTTTCTTTTTCATAGTACCATTTGCCAACTGTTCATTTTGCTTTTCTGTTCTGAACTTGTATTTATTTATTTTGTGCAATTTTGTCTTCTCGTCAGGATGCTCAAAGTGCAATAAATGACTTAACTGGTACGATATTTACTCTTACATCATATTTTCTCTTCTTTATAGTCCAATTACATTTCTAGATGTCAGAACTCTTGGATATTTACTTGTATTATTAATTTTTATAATGTTTATGGACATTTAGTTTGTCCCTACTGTCACTATATTCATGTTGTCTAGTATATAAACATACTGTAACAGGATTTTTTTGGGTGTGATTAGGCTAATATTCTTCTTTTTCTTCTGCATTATGTTGTGTGCTTGTAGCATGTAAAGAAACAGAATAATATTTAAATCTACTTATCGTGGTGTAGTTAGCCATGTGTAGTGACTTTGTTGTGTATATATATATTCTTCTGTTCTTACTCTTACGTGAACTTAACTGGCTAAATTTTCAGGTAAGTGGCTTGGGAGTAGACAGATACGTTGTAACTGGGCAGCAAAAGGCGCAACTTCAAATGAAGATAAGCAGAGCTCAGATTCCAAGAGTGTTGTAGAACTTACAAATGGTTCATCAGGTGAATCATTAAACTATTGAAAATCATGTATAGTTCTGGCCAAGTTTCTTTTTGCTTGTTTATTTCTTCCTTCAGATATGGTTGTGGATCACATCTTCTTTTTCCTCCTCCTCTCCTTGAAACCGGTCTGGATCACCATATCATTAATTTATATTTACAGCACCTAAAGTTATTGTATAGGCCGTGAACATATTATTTTCTCGTTCATTTCGTGTTTCATGTTAGGTGGTGTTGAACTATAAGGAGGGAGAATTCAGTGTTTCTCATTGAGCTTCCTACATAATATATGCCTATTGGTCTATATACTTCCTCTTTTTACTCTCTTTTACCTTGGTTCTGGTCGGTTGAATAAAATGTTCCTATCAACTTAGCATAGTATTTTAGTCATATCCTTGTATAATATATTGGGCCTAAGCCATTATAAAGGAACTTATGTAAATTAACTTGCTTTTGCAGAAGACGGGAAAGATATGACTAACAATGATGCCCCTGAGAACAACCCTCAGTACACCACTGTTTATGTGGGGAATCTTGCACCAGAGGTATAAAATCATCCTTGCACTGCTCATATGTTAATTCTTGCTCACATGAATTATTTATACTCTGCCATACCAGTAATCTGTTTGTTGGTGGAGTACTTGAAATTTTAACATCCAATATCTACCTGTAAATGGTTGCAAAATCTGTTTGTGTCCCGGTAATTAATAGTTAAATTGCTGAAAGTTATGCTGGTCTGGTTCACAGGTCACCCAGCTAGAACTCCATCGCCATTTCCATAATCTCGGTGCTGGACTGATTGAAGAGGTCCGGGTTCAGCGAGACAAAGGATTTGGTTTTGTGAGATACAGTAATCATGCTGAGGCAGCTCTGGCAATTCAGATGGGAAATACCCATTCAGTCCTCTATGGCAAACAAATTAAGGTATGCCTTTTCTGCTTATTAGTAAAGTTTTGCTGTATCTATGAACAATTTCACTTAGCTTTTCCATATTATGATTTATTGGCGCGAGTCGTCTTTTTAATTATAATAGTTCCTCTGTTATGGTTACCAAGTCATGTCTATAAGTGCTTTTATTCCGTTTATTTTTGCGGCCGAGTTTGTTACCAGTGCTCCTTTGATCTTGTAGGTTTTGAAATCCTTGATATCTTAGTGAATATTTTGATCAACGGATCTGTATTGGCAGTTCCCAACGGTTTATATGTAATGATTAAATATTAATGTGTTAGATAGAGGGTAATACTAGTTCCAAAGTCGATTATTTTGCGACTGCTGACTCTTGCACTTTCAATTTTTCATTCCGGCAACGTGAAACTGATGATGATAGTGAGGCTAGAATGAGTATTTTGGCCCCAAAAAAAAATGATAGATCACGTGCCACACACATGACGAGAGAGAAGATGCAGTTAAATCTAACTAGTGGAATGAAAGATTGAAATTACAAGGAGTCAGTTGTCGTGAAAAATAGTATAGGGTGTTATGTGCAAATAGGACCTAAGGAGGGTACTTGTAGGCTATTTGTCCTTGTTTTGGTCCTTTTGGATACCGGTTAATTTAGACCAAACTCCCACTTATTAACAAGTTCTCAGAGTGTGCCCTTTACAAGTACTTTTAGATTTATGTTTTTGTGATTCTGTTATGATTTCGTAATTTAGGTCCATACACGTGGGAGCCTGAAACCCGACCCACATTTTTAAAAATGAATTTGGGTCTCAGAAACTAGACCTTGATCTTTTTTTGGATCAGAAACCTGCAACCCTTTCGGGGTGGGTTTGGATTAGTCCTTTTGAACCCACACACTAAAAAAAACTCGACCCCAATTTGAAATGAAACTCAAATTGGCAGCTATAGTTTATAAGCCAGTTTCATGTTTTTACATTTCAGTCCTTTTTATCTAACTACTATACAATTGTTGCTTGTACAATATTATTTCAACTCGATACTAATCACTTGTCCTCTCATGTTCGTAGTGCTCGTGGGGTAGCAAACCGACGCCACCCGGGACCAGTTCAAACCCGCTCCCTCCACCCGCAGCTCTCGCGCCCTTACCTGGCGTCACTGCCAACGACATATTAGCCTACGAGCGCCAGCTAGCAATGAGCAAGATGGGCGGTGTCCACGCCCTCATGCACCCGCAGGGTCAGCACCACCCGCTCAAGCAAGCGACCATGGGAATGGGCGGGACCGGAGCGAGTCAGGCTATATACGACGGCGGGTTCCAGAATGTAGCTGCTGCTCAGCAACTCATGTATTATCAGTAAAGTAAGTCGTGTTGTTATAGTGAAAACCTTTTTATCGTCTTCCTTGCAGTTGCAGGATTTTATTCGAGTCTTTTAAGCCAAATAGGAGCTTTTTATTGTTCTTTTTTCTTAACCATTTCTCGTGATGTGAGGTTGTTGCCCAATACCCACCAATCTTGATGTGCTTGCCATTTGTATGGATATAATATATATACATATATATGTATTTTCTTATGGTTTCTATATATTATTGGGGGAAATTTACGCTTCGTATGATTAGATTTGGGTCGAATTGCAGATAAATACTTTATATTCGATTTGTATTTTGTGAGTTCGGGTTGTAAAAGAATGCAGGACGGGTCGGACCATCTCATACAATTTATAGGCAAAATCTGAGGGTCCTCTTGCATATCGGGTTTGGGTTAAACTTTTTTAGATTGATCCGAAACTTAAATTGCCAATTTTAGATATGAAAATTGATACTATAGAGAAACTATGCAAAATGTAAGGTACTTATTTGTGATTTACCCTCAAAATTGCAAATAAAAGGGTAAATTAGTTTTGCCTTTTCTGCTTTTAGCTCACGTCTGGATTTTTTGTGGTTTTGCCCCTTAAGTTTTGTAGTTTTATTTTTTTACTCCAACTTACCTGTTGTCCCCGGTAATCATTTGCTATGTTCCCATTTCGGGTCACGTTGGATGTCCACCTTAGCACTTCTCTTTTTAGTGTATACACACAAAGTAATGCATTGGATTTTGAAAATGCTTGCTGTACTTGCTGGAAATTTTGAAGAAGAATGAAACGGTGTATTTCAAAAGCAATACTAGTGTCTAGTGTTGACATGGTGGTTCATAGGTGAGGTGCAACGCCAGTGTGACAGAAAATGGGGACATGACGAAAGAGAACCGGAAGTAACAGGTCTTGTTTTTTTTTTATATAAAAAATTCAAAAGTTTATGGGACAAAAATCACAAAAAAAAAAAAAAAAAAAAAAAAAAAAAAAAAAAAAAAAAATTCAAACGTGCACTAAAAGCAAAAAACGTGTCTATCCAAGGGAGACAAAACTAATTTACCCCAAATAAAATGACAGATTGTGATTGAGTTCACCCAACTTAGGTCATGATTTATCGCGACACAAATTTAAGTAGAATTAAGTTAGTATCGAGTAAAATTGCATCTTTGTGCCAATCTGAATAAGTATAGAATTGCATTTTTCAATCATATAGTGTACAAGATGACCTATATAAATTAAATAGATTAAATATATAATGTCGTGTTAGGTTCCTCAACAAGTTTGTTTAAAAGTGTTGGTCGCATAATTTTAAACTCAATTATTTGACCACATTGATTGTATCATGTCGTGTCAATATGCACGTAAACATGTCGTGTAATTCAATTCGTTTAATAGTATATCATATTCAGGTTAACTGAGTTAACAAAATAATAATGGTTAATTACAATTTCATACTTTGTACTATACCTCATTTGCAATTCACTACCTTGTACTTTCATTTTGTTAATAAATAGGTCTGTTGTCCAAGAAAATTAACGAAAAACGCCTTTAAGGCTATCACATGCACTACACATGTCTGAAATATTTTGTAAATGGCGAAATTGTCCTTCATAGTTCTCACATTTCACTACCATGTATTTCATAATTTAACATTTTGCTGCCATATAATCAGAACAGTGAAGGAGTTGAAGAGGGGTATTTTCGTCTTTTATCCACTTAACTGACGGCAGATTAACAGTAAACATATTTGCAACGGTTTTGAAAGTACAAGATAATAAAAAATTACTTTAGTAGTTCAGGGTAGTGAATTGCAAATAAAGTATAGTAAAAGATATGAAACTGAAATTAACCTAAAACACGAGCAGCTCGAGTTCGAGCTTAAGCATAAAACTCAAATCAATATAAGGCTGGTCAACAAAAGTTGGAGTAAATACAACATTGATAAAATTGACATGGTTATACATATCTAGAAAACAAAACACATAGCTTCAAGAAAATCCTATTTTCGCACGAACAACTCTCAACCCGAAGCCTCCATCGATGAATGTAAAGGCTATATCCAATCGATAGTCGATCAATCTGCTTCCAATCCTGCAATGTACTTGTCGTAGAACTTCCCGGCTTGCTCAAGATCTCCAAGCTCGGTGTAACAATCCGCAATGGCTCCAAAAGCTTCGGTGTTTCCCGAGACCTCTCCTTCTCGCTCGGAGATGGCAAGAACCATGGAATGGTACTTGATGGCTTCCCGGTACTTACCTTGCCTCTGCAACGAGGCTCCTGATAGAAGCAAAATCGTCATGAGAAACAAAAAGTAACATAAAAATGATGGGTTTGACGATAAACATCTTGACTTTTGGGAAGAAAGAGTAAATCATGTTCATGCGCAAAACATATAGATTAAAGCAAAAAGAACCGAAGCATATGGACTTCACATGGAAAATGTTACAAAATGGTCCATTCACTATCCACGTGTTCCAAATTAGTCCTTGAACTTTACTTTTAATGATCGTGGAATTAGTTCAAAACGGTTCATGCTGTCTAAATCACCATCAAATCCATCAAGATAGTGTTTGTGTTTAAGGAATGGAAAAAGAAAAGAAAAAAGAATTCCAATTAGAAACGATGTTTACTTCAAAAGGTCTTCATACAAACATGAAATACGAATCTCATTCTCATTCTTGAACAACCTAAATTCTTCCAAATTGGTCCTTAAACTGTACTTAAGCATCCCAAAATTAGTTCAAAACGGTTCACCTTTCACGTTGTCTAAACAAGAAGTGACATTATATACAAATGATGGGTTTATCAACAAACTTCGTGTTTTTGGTAAGAAAGATCATGCACAAAACATAAACGTTATGGAGCTCACATAAGTAGGTTATAGACGAAAGCAAAATACGGACTTCACATGGTTAACGTTCCGAAATGGTTCATCTACTATCAATTTTGTTCCAAATTAGTCCTTGAACTTTACTTAAGCATTGTGAAAACAATTCATGCTGTCTAAATCACCGAACTCTACTAAACTCAAGTTGACGCAGCAATTAACTAAAAATCCGACGGCTTCCTTAGATAGCGATCAATTTGGATTAACCAAATCAAAACAAAGTGAACATCATTAGGACTAATTTGGAACAAAATATATAGTAGAGGGAGTATTTCGGAATATCCCCGCTTATATGAAATTGCTTGCAATTAGTAGTGTAACTTATACTTGGCTGATTATCTCACGTACGCCACAGAGATAAAAAATAGGGAAATGATAGGAAGAGGAAAAGAGAACGTACCTAGGCCTCTCGCAGCCTTTTTTTCCTTGGTTGAATCCCCTAAACTTTGAGCAAGCTCAAGTGCAGTCTTGAACTCCGCATATGCCTTTTCTAGATCTTGGTTCCTCAAAAAATTCTTTCCCGCTTTCAGTCGAGTAATCAACTCATGCTTCTTTGGATCGACAATAACTTCCTCTTCTGATATCCTACTCCCGACGGGAGCATAACTCAAGCTTGGGGCGTAGGATTCAATCTTAGCTTGCCTCCTTAGAGCGGCGTTAATTTGGCGTAGCTGTTCATTCAGCCGCAATAGTTCTCCTTTTCTTTGCCGGGCAAGCAAACCTATCACAAATGAACTAAGTAACGTATCCAATGCGGCTTTTAATCTACACGTAAGAGGACGAGAGTGGGCTTCTTAGCTTTATTTTGCTAAACTATGCCCAATAACATATGATATTTAAGCAGCTACTACTATACAGAATGGACAGTTCAAACTGAATATGCTGCATAACGATCACAAAACGAGCTCTAAGCCAATTCTCAATGCAATGCCGACTGGGCATTTAAAATGCAATATCTTGATCCTAGTCCGAGCCTCACTATTCCATAGTGGTGTCTTACAACCTAGCTTCCCGGACACTTTTGGAATAAAAAGATATACGTAACTATGAAAGTTATAAATTGTAAATTCATATACAAAAGTGCTGAACCTAGCTTCGCGGACACCTTTCGAAGAAAATAATTAATGTAACTATGAAAATTATAAATTGTATCACAACATGCTTGGAGTAAACTCTACGATGCCTTACCTCCAACCGTGGCCCCTACAAGAGAAACAGCGAGCAGTACAGGCATGTTAAAAGAAGAGTCAGAAGCCTCGCATGTTTCCGCCAAAGCTCCAAAAGGTGCGGCTAAGAAAAAGGCACTGGTGACAAGAAACACCGTCGCTGGGAATCTCGAGAAAAAGCTTCCCTGTTGATGTAATAATTCTATATTAGAAGGCAACATTTGATTGCAGAGAAGATGCTATTCACATTCAAACTAAACTAAGCCCGCAGAACTTTGAAGAGATGAATATACAAAACTAATTTATACTCCTTCAGTCCCAAAATGAGTGTTTTGGTTTCTATTTTGAGAAAAATCAAGAAGTTAGTTAATGTTGTAGTAACTCATGCAAATGTGTTGTAACAAACTCAATGGACACGGTAACTAACTCATTATACGATACCATCGGTAATTCATGCATAACTAACTTCCTAAAAAGAAAACAAGACACTCATTTTGGGACGGATGGAGTATTTGGCAATAAAATGTGCCCAAAACAATCTCTCTCGTTCCACTTCCAACTATTTTGATAAAAATTGAACTTTCAAAACGGTATGACGTTATCGTTAAATGCTTAAAAACTAATTCTCGTACTTAATGATATGGCCCTGAGGGAGCGTAGCTCTTAGATTTCACGATAGTGGTTTCTTTTAGACACTCTGAAAACAAGAAAACCCAACAGAATATTGTATCATCATTCATCACATTCACAAGCAGTGAAACTGTTGTATGGAAGCTACCAGGAAGACTCACCGTCATACCTGATCGTTGAACTGGAAGCCGGTCAGCAAGCTTGCTAGGAAGTGATGTCATCTGATTGATCGCACAAATTCCTTCTGAATTCCGGAAATCATTGTCCGCTAAACACATAAATCGGCTGGATTGCAAGCTACGATGGACGTTAAAATGTCTACTATGTGCAAGCTTCTCCACCTTAAATAGAAGAGAGTCCATCTTCCCTGTTCCAACAATTACATTGATTTTCAATCAAATACGACACAATTATATAAAGTAGCATTTTGAAATTACGATTTTTCTTCAGGAATGTTTATCAAGAATCGAAATGGGATGAGATTCTCATTCTTCATGTTTGGATTAGAACCCTTTGGTCAAAAATGGCTTTGAATGAGAATCTCATTCTCATTCTCGTTCTCGTTCTCGTTATCGTTCCAGATTTTTTTTTAATGCAAACACTCCCTGAGTTTCAACCATTTCTTAACCAGCTGCAATATCAAGCCAATAATGCAATGAACAATTCTTTTGAAGCAACTATTTCATTTCTAATGCGAAGCCAAAGCCATCACGGAACAAATTACTCGTACATCATGCATTTAGAGCTGGGGCCCACAGGACATCACTAATTCGGCCGATAATACCAAGCTTGGTCAGAAAAAAAGTGGGACGATAAACATGTTTTTTTAACCACCTTGTGTTTATTTTTGCTTGCAAAATGAGTTGCGGACCATCACTAGCCTGGCCCCGATAATACCGGGCCTATACTGAACAAAAGTGGCCTGATAAGCATACATGTGTTTTAGGCCCGACCTCAGGCCATTGGCTCATTCGCCAGCTCTACATGCAATATAACATTCCCTCAAATCATTGAGGCGCTGTTCGTTTAATTTTTGGCAAAAACTAATTGAAATGTTAGCAATTCAAACGTGAAGAATTAAAATATATTTCATCTAATTTGAGGAAAGA
Source organism: Pelargonium myrrhifolium (assembly GCA_036897405.1). Taxonomy (NCBI): domain Eukaryota; kingdom Viridiplantae; phylum Streptophyta; class Magnoliopsida; order Geraniales; family Geraniaceae; genus Pelargonium; species Pelargonium myrrhifolium. Next base: position 1,603 of record JAYMTK010002249.1, on the reverse strand, counting down.
CATTATTTTAATCCCAAATATGTCATTTCCACTCATTCAGTCTTATCTATTCATTTCAATCCAATTACATTTCAGCTACTAAACAGATTTGATTGAATAATATTTTGCATCAAAACATAATTTTGGTCTTAAAATCTTATCACCAACAAACAGTTCCAACTTCCAACCCACATACGCAAAACTAAACTCCACTTCGCCAACCTGTTTGGTTCTCGAGAAACTAGAAAAGAAAATTCTGGGTTATTTAGCTACATCACAAGCCACAACAGCATTGCAGTTTTCAACTTCAAGATAACAAAATGGGCACTAAAGTTCAGTTATTTAATGAGATTTGCATCAAAACATGATTTTTTTGGGTGTTCAATTCTTATTACCAACAAACAGTTGAAACCCACCAACACACAACTAAATTCCACCTCACCAAACCTGTTTGGTTCCCGAGAAACTAGAAAAGAAAATCTGGGTTACATAGCTACATCACAACAGCATTGCAGTTTTCAACTTCAAGATATATAACAAAATGGGCACTAAAGTTTAGCAGCAGAAACCAATATATTAACATTAAATTTCATGAATTGAACCAAAGAAAAAGAAGCTGTACGGAGCAGAGCACTGACCGGAGACAATGGGTTTTCCGGAGAAGTGGCCGGACGGTGGATATCGCGGCGAGCTCGGAGCGGCGAAGAAGGACGAGCAACGTAACAGAACCGCCATTTTTGGTTTTCGGATAAAGCTTTGTGCTTTGTTATTTGCTGTTTCAGTGTTGGAGTGTGTGAGATGTTGTATGGGTAGGGAGTGTTTGAGTCATGAAATTGACCTTGTTCATCTAGTAAAATTACACAAAATGCCACTGTCTTTTTATTTTAGGAGAAAGATCCGATTTAGTCCTTAAACTATTCATTTTGTTCCATTTCAGTCCCTCAACTTCATTTCATTCCTCCACGGTCCCTCTTATATTTGTTTTGTTCCCTGTTAGTCTTTGCCGTCAACTCCATTGACGGAATCCGTTAAATTGTAATATAAAAATATTAAAATGTCTAAAACTACTCTTTTGTCCCTACCTTACTTTCAAATTTATAATTAATTGCCATTGTAATTAAATAAGAAAAAAAAAACAGAAACCCTAACCTGCAATCACGCTGAAGGAGATGGGAGGTAGATCCGCCGCCGACGGCGGCAGTTTAAGGTGGATCCAGCGTCGGCAAAAAGCGAAGTTTCCAGCAAGCAAAACTTGCTGCTGATTTGCAAAGTCGGCCTCCTCTCTAGCTCCGATTAGAAGTGTAGTTTTGTTTTTATTTCTGTTTGTTTAATTAATTTGATATTTTAAGAAATTATATGATTTAGTATGGGCTCTCAGATTATGATTGAAGAATTGATTTGCTTGGAAATTTTGACGAAATCAAATCTATAATTGTGGATTTGTGATCTAAATAAATCTATAATGGTTAATTAGAGTTTTATTTGAAATGGTGAGCCTCGTTCAGAGCTCCGGTTTGGGTTGTTTCAAAAAGTCGTCGTCGTCGAGCCTCCGTCAGAGCTTCTTCCTCTTTCCCATCTGGGTTGCTTTGCAAGCCATCGCCGCTAAGCCTCAGACGGAGCTCCT
>JAYMTK010002248.1:0-14277 GCA_036897405.1 Pelargonium myrrhifolium | reverse complement strand
ACCAAATTCTGGGAAGATTTTTGGTGCGGCTCGGATCCTCTTGCCATCTGCTTTCCAAGGCTTTACTCGATCTCCAATCAGCAGTTCTTGTCCGTGGCCGCCCATTCTTCTACCTCCTCGCCGGGATCTTGGTCAATACCCTTTCGGCGCAGGCTGTTTGTTTGGGAACAGGTCCTCCTTGACCAACTCATGTCGCTCCTCCCACCGTGCTCTTTTGTTCCTAGCTCCGAGGATAAAATCATCTGGAGGCACGCCTCTTCGGGTAATTTCTCAGTCCGCAAAGCCACCCACATCCTCGGACACTCCACTCTCCACTCACCGGTGTCATGGTCTAGATTTCTGTGGCTTCCGATTATCCCCCCGAAGATCCAGTGTTTCGTGTGGCTCGCGCTCCACAACCGAATTCCCACATCTTGCTTTCTTGAAGAACGAGGATTTCGCATTCCCATCGCTCAAAGCATGTGCAAGTTCTGTGACTCTAGCTTTGAAGATGCTCCCCACCTTCTCGTTAACTGCCACTGGTCTTGGAGTTTGTGGTGCTCCATCCTGAATTGGTGGTCAGTCTCAGCTGCTCTCCCTTCCTCAGTCCACGGCATCGCTCTATGCTGGAAGTTCCTTGCCCCGTCGAGGCCTTTGGCTCCTTTTTGGAGCACCCTTTGCCACTTAATCCTATGGCACATCTGGCTGTCTAGGAACGACATTGTCTTCAATGCCACACGCACGGATACTGCCACCCTCTTCGCCAAAGTCCAGGTCTCCGCTTTCCACTTGCTTTCCTCCTCCTCCAAGCTTGCACCTACCTCAGCTTCCTGGACCATTACCAACTGGATGATTTCTCCTAGTTTGGCCATCTTTGGCCCCTCCTAATTTAGCTCTCCTGTCTGTTCGTTCTTTCCAGTTTTTCCGCTTTCCTGTATGCGCTGCTCTCGCAGCTCCCTCTTTGGTGTTTGTACCGGTTTATTTATTCCTATCTTAGGAATCTTAATAATACCCGTATTTTGCTTATCAAAAAAAAAAAAAAAAAAAAAAAAAAAAAAAAAAAAAAAACTCATAACAGTCGTTAAAAGAAAAGTTTAGTAGAAGTAGTGCTTGAATGAACATATTATACTAAAATTATAATAATATATGCCAGTAGTTTTGCTTTACATGCTCGTAGCAAGTAAAATATATTTTATATATTCTTTTCTAATGATTCATAGAATGATACTTGGGGAAAGTCCGAAAGAGTAATAGTATATAAGTAGATAGTAGAAGCTAAGGTCTCGGAGAACCAATTGGTTTTATGCAAGCTAGATCTATCTTTCTATTTAGAGGGCAAAAACTTGCACACAACTTTATTGACCTCGAAAAGACTTGTGACAAATATTTTTAGAGAAGTTTTATGATGGATAATAGAGAGGAAAGGGATACTTTTGAAAGGCGGTGAAAACAAGTCCCACATTTAAAAAAGATGAAAGGAGTATCTTACATATAAAGGTGTAAACCAAACTCTACTAATAAAGTTGACCTTTTTGCAGTGAAAGCTCAATCCTTTGTGTGTAACTTAATATAAAATGTTTGAAATTTAACATGGTATCATAGTAGGTTTTGATCCAGTATAAGACTCGCACTGAGAGTGAATCATGAAAGTGGCTTGTGAGTAACCGACATATAAATGTGGAAGCTACTAATATTTTTTTTGATCGGCTAAGATAGATATATTATTATAATATAAAAGCTAGAGTTCCCAAGAAGGAAACAAGAGCTAAACTAAAGAAGTACAACCAAAACTGTTGAAGTGGTGAATAAAGTCCCACATTGAAAAAGAATAAAACAAGGTTGACCTTTTAGTATGGGAAGCCCAAGTCATTATATGTAGCCCGTTATTGAAATTTAACAAAAACCAAACCCAGTTACAGCACGTGAGTCAAACTTTTGAACTGAAAAAAATTGCGGAATACATCAAAACTAGAAAGCGCACTGGGGATTGATCTTTTGGATATGGGACTAGCAACAGTGAAAGACATGAATTTGATTTCCAGCAAGGACTTGGGATGCTTGCTTCCTCAAACTGAAATATATATGCTAATCCTTGCTACCCATAATCTCCATCTTGCTTTCTTGTATGGGAATGAAATCTTTGAATTGAGAGATGATGAGCCAGGGATTAAATTCTTTTTAGCCAATGAGTTCGGACTCCTTCCATATAGTGATTAAGCCCTTGGATCTGCCTTGGGATGGAATGAAGGAGAAGTCTAGTAAAATTAGGAAAGATGTTAGTGAAATTAGGAAATATTTAATCCGTCGGTTAAATTTAACGGGGTATTCTAACTTTTTTTTTTCATAATACCAATTTTGCCCTTTTTAGTTTTTTATTCTTCCAGTTTTTTGATAAAATTCTTATTCAACAAAATGCAGAAAGAGGATGAGGGCAGCGGAGAGGAGAGGAAGAGACGGTAGAAGTGGTGGGGCATTTAAGCTTTTTGAAAGTGAATGAATCAGATGCTTTATTCAATATATTAGTCCCTATTTATACAAGCTAAAGACCAACTATACAAAGAAAGGAGATATGTACAAATCTCTAATTGATCTTTGTAAATTCCTAACATATAGAGATACATAACATTACAAAGCTATTGGGGCATGACTATATTTCTCTTAAATTGGTTGAAGGCCTGAACAATAACACCTTTATTACACAACCTTGTTAAGATTTCATATCCAGTTAAAAACAGAGCCAACCAACCTCAATCATAGACAAGCAAAATGAAAATTTATGAATCCACCAATAGCTAGAAACAAAGCAAGCTTTAGATAGAACTGTAGTCTAAATAAGCTTTACAATATCCTTAGTTGAATTTATATGAGTATGTCTTGGGCTTCTTAGCTTAAACCGGGCTAGGCCATAAACAGATCCTTACTACAAAATTCCAAACAAAGTCAGGGACAAAAATGTCTTTTCATTCAAATTTCAACTCTGTAGTTTATATATGAAAAGATTGAAACTTAGAGTAGTTAGATATCGCAAAGTGAAGTTCAGAGTAATCATCTAAAACATGTGTCAAGTTCAAATGTTCAATATATAATACGACCATCACCACAGCTCTTTCTTATTAATATATTGAATTATAGTATTATTCCTTTGTTTTAGGATAACAAGAATCCATGATACAAAACGGAATAACGGATGCATAATTACAATTTTGCATATCTAATGTATATTCCTCATTGTCTTACATTGATTTCCTCTATCTACTGACAAGATGGCTCACTTTCTTACCAATATGCAGTGATCTTTCCTATAATAAATTTACATGGCAAGGCCCTGAAAAGCTCGCTTGTAAGCGGAACAGGTCAGCATATTACAAGCATTAGTATATCTCTTTTTTTTTTTTTTTTTTTTGGTGATGGAAGGTGAATTTAACTATTCAATGTCTGTTTCACCTTTTGTCATTTCCAGTGATTTAAATGTGAACTTGTTTCGAAGTTCTGTGATGGGAAGCAACCTGTAAGCTCTCTCTCTCTCTCTCTCTCATATAGTTATAATAATCCATATTAAGATACAAGTTCTTTTATTTATTCAAACGTATACTCACTACCGTAGCATCAAAATATATTCATATTTTGCACCTGAGGTTTCTTAAAATGATTTCTTTTGTCTGTCTTTGATTCAAACTAGAAGCGGAGTTCTTGAATGCAAAGAAGATTTCAAATGCCCTCGATGTAAGTATGTCATATTCCATTCTGATTTTGATGTTCTGTATTCAATTCCAATTTTTTCTATCCTCAAGTTTGTTTAGCAAATGGTTGAATTAATTCATCTGTATAAATTATAAAAATGAAACTATCAAGATATAAGCAATATGAGTCAGGTTTATTCTAAGAAATGATGATGAAATAGTGATGCACTTTTTGTCAACAGATAGATCAAGACACTAAGGGTCAAGGCACAATATAACTGTTAAGTTTGAAGGAGAAGAATTGTATATTTTTTTTATTTTATAAACCAACAGTCTATTTATACAAGGAGGAACAATCTATACAAGACAAGAAAATCAATTCTAATTACTCTAATATACACTAATCCCCAATAATCAGCAATGAAGGATTGATCGCATATTGTACAAATCTTAACACTCCCCCTCAAGATAAAACACGTAAACCAAATCAATGCAAGATCTTAGTTTTTTTTTTTTTTATATTTATTTATGTGGAACTTCCGATAGTGTTTAGTGTTGGTTTGAGCCTTTAGGTGAACTTGGTGATATAAGTCGCCTAGTTGTTTAGCCATGATGGTGTCGATGGGAGAGATAACACTCATCTGATAGAAAGATTGGCAATGAAGTCGCCGATCATTGTGGCCAAGTGTGCAGCGAAGATTGGTGGAGGGCACATTTGCGTAGGGCTGACGAGAAGAAGACAACCATGATGATGCCACCAGAACGTCAATTAACATCTGGGAAAATCGTTGGGGTTCCGTTGAGAAGGCATTGAGGTGTTGTTAGAGGCAAAAAAAAAATAAAATAAAATAAAATTTGCTCCATCACTATCAACACTTAATTTTGCTCCCACCGAAATCTAAACTTAAAAGAATAGATTTGTTGCTAGTGACGTGTGCAAAATAGTGTAAGGGATTTAAAGAACGGGGGATTTCGTACCACAGAGAAAGCTCTGTAAACTAGCCTATCTATTCTATTGAAAAGCAGCAATTAGGGTGTTCAAAAATGGTTTTTAGGACTGATTTGCAGCAAGTAGTATGAGCAGTAGTTAAAATGATCAAATGAGATTATCATATAGAAATACCAGGGATTCGGGTTCTAGGATGCTACAATGTTCTTAAAAAGGTATCATGTAGAATTCGTAAACTAATTGGCTAGGAATTTTTGTAAAAGAGGTTTGAGAGCTCTCCCGAGTCACTCAAACCGTCCGATTAACCCAAACAACGTCACTCCCTTGTATCAAAGTTCAAGTTAATAAGAGATGTTGAAGGGGGTAATAACCCATATCGGATAAATATAAAGTGAATGACCTAAATATAATGGTGGAAGTCAAACCTTATTAATAAGGTTGACCTTTTAGTAGTGGAAGCCCAATTCATTATGTAGCTCATTATCAAATTTCACAAGAGAAAAGTAATAAAACTTCTACCTGTTAAGAACACAAATTCATATCACAGATAGTTTGGGCTTGCGAATTTCTTCTAGGAGATCGCATGAGTTTGACCTGTCCTGCGGTTCGCATGGCCCCGTGCGATTTTCCTTCTGGGCATGCACAGGTCGTGCACATCCTCTGAGGTTTTGATTAAATTGACCCTTTTTGGCCTATTTTTACTCCAAAAACTTGTACACTCAACAAACACATCAATTTTGCCAATAATAATAATAAACTAGGTAATTTACTCAAAGAACAATAAAAAATAAGAAGATTAGAGTGCGTAAATGGGGCATAAAATGCATACTGCTAAGCACTCATCAGCTAGCTGAAAGCTGCTCAAGAAAAAAGAAGAAGCAAAAGATAAGGCTAGGGTTTATGTATGAGATTCTCCCTCTGACATGCAAGCATTATCTTTTGCATGTGTGCAAGGATGATTAAAAGTAAAACAAAGAAAAATTAAATGAAAAAATATATATTTTTATGATAAAATCTTGAATTAAGAAAGTGAAAGAAAAGGTTGTTGAAAATCTTGAAGAAAGAAAATTTATTGGCCGAACAAACAACCTAAGGTTTCTCCCAGAATTGTGAAAGTTTCAAGAGATTCTCAATACGAAATCAAGAGGCTTTGATGCCATGTGAAGTTTGAAGAGAGGAAGTGTATATACTTTATTCAATAAACCAACAACCTATTTTTACTAGGAGGGTTAATATGTAGAAGGAAAGAAAATCAATTCTAATTACCCTAATATACAATACTCCCGAACAATCAGCAATCAAAAGGATTGATTGCATGCTGATCAGCTCAACTAAAAGGTTAAGCTGATAGTTTAAGGCCCGTGCAAGTCCACTATCGCTTTGCACGTGGCCCATGCACCAATCTACTTCTTACTTTGTGCTGAAATTTAATATTATTAAATAGATGACTACATTACTTGAACTCCTGACCTTTATGTTAACATGGCTCGGACATTATGTTGAGGACCAACTCCACTCCACTCAACTAATTTAGAAAGAATTAAATTAGGTATAATATGCTAAAACATAATAAGATAAAGACACTCTTATTAGAAGTGCAAGGCACACAAATGCACTAATGGGAATTGGGGCATACTGGCCTAGGGGCAAGGCGGGTTGATTGAGAAAGATTAGGCGTAATATGACAACATAATTTGGAAATAATTTTAACACTATAAATATGCATAGAAATGAATGATTATTAATTGCTAAATGTTTAAATTTAGAACTTTTGAGGATATATTAAGTCAAAATAGTTTATTTAAAATATAAGCAAGTAATTCAAATCTCTATCAGTACAAAACAGATTTAAAATTATTAATCATATGCTTAAATAAATTGTATGATATAAGATTGCTATTATTTAAAGAGTCCATTATTCCATATATCAGCACATATCTCGGACATGTTCAAGATGGACCATGTAAACTAAATAAATGCAAGAGTTTGAATTTTCTCTTCTTATTTCTCTTTAGAACTTCCGGTAGCATTAAACAGTTGTTGAATTTGATTTTAGTGATAGATGGTTGCAAAACTTGGTTATCGACAGAGAGCACAATCGGTTAGAGTCGACGAGAAGAAGATGACAATGTTGATGTTAGTACAATGACAATTAACACCAAAAAGAAATCATTGAACATTCGCCGAAAAAAATGCCGAGAAGTTCCAAAAGCCAAAAAATAAGAACAATTTTTTTAAAAAATCAATGCGAAATGGATGTCCTTTTAGCTTTTGCACTGTTTTCATATTATATCTATGGTATTGATTTAGTTTATATTCAAGCTCTCTTTTCTTCTTAGTCCATTATTTACCTTTGTGAAATGGATATCCTTTTAGCTTTTGCACTGTTTTCATATTTTATCTATGGTTTCTCCAGAAGTTAAAATTTAATTGTATTTGTACTTGTTAGATTGGCATTCATTGTATATCAACTGTGGAGGAGGGAATGTGAAAAATAAGACTAGTAGAGGTGACAAGACATATGAAGGGGATAATGATATTGAAGGCGTTGCTGCGAAATTCTTTGATAGTAATGATAACACTAACTGGGGGTTTAGTAGCACCGGAGATTTTATGGATGACTATGATGTTCTAAACACACGTCATGTCGATTCATTGTCACAATCAAAGTTGCCTGAATTATATACTACAGCGCGTCTCTCTCCCCTCTCTCTTACGTACTATCGATATTGTTTACTGAATGGAAGTTATACCGTGAGTCTCCACTTTGCAGAGATACAGTTCACAAATGACAAGACTTTTAAAAACCTTGGAAAGCGCATATTTGATATCTACATCCAGGTATATTAATCACACAAGTACTTATTAATGAGTGGAAACTTTACTTTGAATTAGCTTGCCTGCAGGCTATAGTTGGCTGCTTGAATTGAGAACTAAATTGTTGATCTTCTACAATGAAATGGATCGTACTTGCAAAAAATACAGTGCAAGTACTGAAACATTGCATACTCTAAATGCTCAACTTTGTAAGGTAATAGGGAGAATAATTCATTTCATGCTTCTCCAATGATATCCATCAGTATTTAGGCTCCCTCGTAAAGTAGGCTCAAATGGGAAAAAATTTATTGGGCTGTCGTCAAGTTTGAGATATAATTTTGATCAATGGTTTACTCTTAAGTTCAACATTGTTAATTATCTATCAGCACCAAGTTCTGATGCTGTTCTGTACCGGTTAGTTGTGTGGTGTTTTTTTTGTTGTTGTTGTTGTTGAAAGAAATGGAACGTTTTAGCTCATTTTGTGACATTTACGATCTCCTAACTCTCTCCGGTGTCATGCAGCATTAAACATTTGCCACACCACGAGCTGTGCTCGTAGTTCTATACTTTGGTGCTAAGGCTCAGGCTCGATATTTCATTTTTTTACCTTCTTACTCTAGAACTTTATATGCCTATTTGCACTATGTTTCAGGACATATTAGTTGAGAAGAATTTTAATATAGAAGATGAGGCTCCTACCGCTCTTACACCACTCACAAAGCAATATAATGCCAGTGTTACAAATAATATCATAGAGATCCGCTTTTATTGGGCTGGCAAGGGAACGACAAGAATACCCGCACGGGGATCATATGGCCCTCTCATATCAGCAATCTCTGTTGATCCGAGTAAGCTGATCTCATTTCTTCATCTTCTACTAATAACAACATGATTACTGCTTATTCCTATGGCTAATAAGTAGCTAAGTTTACATAACTAATGTGTCTACCTTCAACTGTTTAAGGTGCTTGGTCCCCTTGAGGTCTTGTCTTAGGTTCTAGCCTCCCTTCGTGTGTTGTTGGTTTTGCTTAAAAAAAATAAAAAAACAAATGTGTCTGCAAATGCACAAAAAGCTCTCTTAATATTAAGATTTATTCTTACAGAAGCAACTATAGATTACAGATTATAACTTGGTCCCTAGAAAAGATATCTTCCACTTTTAACTGATAGAAAATTCCAGAATGCAGTTGCAAATGAGCTGAGCAATTTGTGAGAAGCTCAGGCTCGGCGCGATAGCTAAATTTTTTAATGAACTGTCAAGATTGAGCATACAATGATTTGGCTTGAAAACTCACAGTTTAAGCTTTGTACATATTCATGAGCCGAAAACATATATTCTTGTAATGAGCTGAACCCAAACATACCGAATTTGCACAAAAACAGATATGGGATGTCTAGTTGTATAAATTTGCTGAAATTAATCTACTGCAACATCTATCTATTTTCTAATTTTGTTCTTAACCTCCATGTAAAAACTTCAACGAAACCCAGCTCATTTCAGTTAATAACTGATTGCTTTTGAAACATTTGAAATGTTATTTTACTTGAGTAGCAACAAACATGGTTCACTGTTGTGAAACGTGCACCTCGTATTTATACATCTTTATAGCCCCATAATACTCTGGTTGTGATGAAGTAAATCATGTGAAACTGAAGCCATGGAATAGAGTCGATATATTTTTTACCAGAAATTTCTGAAATGGCTTCATTAGCTGGGTTAATATTAGATTAGATCTTTTGTTTATTCTAATCAAATTTATTATTGGTTATTTATGGCAGACTTTAAACCTCCAGAAGACGGAAATAAGAGCACTGCACCTATTGTTATTGGAGTCGTGGTGGGGTCATCTTTTGTTATCTTAGCATTTGGCATTCTTTGGTGGAGATGTAACATGAGAGCAAAAGTGAATAGTAGGAGTAATAAAGGTTTGTGCTATAGTTTATTCATTAATTAACTGCTTAACTAAAGTCTTCAGCTCTTCGCAGTCTTTTCTATGCTGCGCTTACTACTCATCCATAGTAATAAAATTTATATAGTAGTACTTGTTATTGTACTTTCACTTGCAAGTAAACCACCATCAGAACCATTCAGAGCCATTTTGATCATATGTACTTATAAAGTGTCTGTTGAAATATAATATTTCTCTTAACCTAATCCTTTTGATAGTAACTTTGTATATTTTAGTTTATCTTTTCTACATTCTATTCTTAAACTATGTAAATTAATAGGGTTAGTATATCGTTTATGGGTTTAGATCTTCATTAGCAGAGACTATTTTAACAGATGAACTGATATGCAGTTTAGTTGTTATATAATAGGGAGGAAAACTTGTTCTTCCAACACTTTGTTGAATATATCATTGTCATGAACTTAACTTATACAGCAATTGCAATGGGAAATGACTCTTTTGATTTTAATTTTTTTTATTTTACAAATAACTAAGTGCTAACTTCATAGCAATTACGAACACCCATTGGGCCAAGCGGTTAAGGCGTTTGGATTCCCTCGAGCTCTCAGGTTTGAGCCTCCCTTCATGGTGTTGATATCGCCTATTTAAAAAATAAATAAATAAACTTCAGAGCAATTGCAATGTTGTGAAGTATGGAATTTGAAATTTCATATTTTTTTCTGTTTATCGGTGCAGATGATCTTAAAAGGCTAGATCTCCAAACAGGATCTTTTACCTTAAAGGAAATCGAAGTTGCCACACAAAACTTTAATCCAGTAAATAAGATTGGGGAAGGAGGATTTGGACCTGTTTATAAGGTATTCAAGCTAATTTTTTGAACATTGCCATTTTATGTATTTTATTTCAGAACCGGGTAAATCTAATAATGAAATCTTTGTGCATGACTAAAATACAGGGTGTATTATCTGATGGTACTGTAATTGCAGTGAAGCAGCTCTCATCTAAATCTAACCAAGGAGATCGTGAATTTTTGAATGAGATGGGCATGATTTCTTGTTTGAACCACCCAAATCTGGTGAAGCTTTACGGGTGTTGTACAGAAGGGGATCAATTATTGCTGATATACGAATACTTGGAAAATAATAGCCTTACTCGAGCTTTGCTTGGTGAGCTTAATCTGGAGTTAATATATTAGATAGTAATATATAGATTACAACATATTATTGATATTTTCTTGGCTGACCAATTACAGGGCCTGAAAATGATAATAAGCTGAAACTGAGTTGGCTAACGAGGCACAAGATCTGTGTTGGGATAGCTAAAGGATTAGCTTTTCTCCATGAGGAGTCAAGACTCAAGATTGTCCACAGAGACATCAAAGGGACCAATATCTTGCTTGATAAAGACCTAAATCCTAAAATATCCGACTTCGGCCTTGCTAAGCTTGATGAAGGGGGGAAAACTCATATCAGTACCCGAATCGCAGGGACAATGTAAGTTGTCTTAACCTGTACCAAAAGAATGATATGTATGTGCAAACCCGAGACTTCAAAAAGTTAGAAAATGAAGGGGAAAAAAATGAGGTTTTGTTAGGGCAGCGATGAAGAGTTCTATTACTTGAGGGATCATTTTAATTATAAATATAACCATAGTTGTTGAAGTGGGAAATAAGGTGTCTCACATCGGATAAATATAAAGTGAATGAACTAAATATAATGGTGGAAGTCAAACCCACCTAACAAGGTTGATCTTTTAGTAGTGGAAGCCCAAACCATTATATCAGCTCATTATTGACTTTAACATGGTATCAAAGTCAGGTTTTGATCCAGACCTGGGCCCGTTTATGTTGCCTCCCTTTGTGTTCTCCGGCCCGTTTGTAGATGGACATGCCTTCAGCGGCTCACGTGTTGAAAAAAGTACCTACACATGAGGAGGAGTGCCGATTTTGAAAGGCTCCCAATTGTGCACGTGTCGAGCCCACTGATAAAAATATGTGAGGCTCGCAGGTGAGGGGGAGGTGTCCCTCATCGGATAAATATAAAGTGAATGACCTGAACTTTTAGTAGTGGAAGCCCAAATCATTATATTAGCCCATTATTGAATTTAACACTATTAATTCTGTTTTGCTTGAAAATAATGATCTTGAAGTTGAAGTTATGTGCAACAAGAGTCAGATGTCATTTCAGCTTAATCGTAATGTTCAATTATTTCATTTGCAGAGGATATATGGCTCCAGAATATGCACTATGGGGTTACTTGACTCACAAGGCAGATGTGTATAGCTTCGGAATCGTGGCTCTAGAAATTGTTAGTGGAAGGCACAATGCAAGCTACGGGCCAAATAACAATTTCGCTTGTCTTCTAGACTGGGTAATTATCTTAATTTTTCCTTCTAATTTTATTTCCCTTTAATTGTAATGTTGGCACTTGTGACATGATTCTCTTCATCTCTGCCTGTGGTTTAAAAGAAAGCAAAATCAAGTTAGTGGTGCACATTTGTCCAATACGAACACGACAAGAATTTAAAAAGATTTGGGTTCAACTAAATCTTGTTCTTGTCAACTAACCCAACCTATTTAGTTAATCATGTCTTGTTTGTGCCAAACCCACCAAACTTGTATCTTGTAACCCATTTAAGAATAAAATTGTAAAGTTTTAAACATAAGGTTTCAGGAATGACCCATAAAAATTAAATGGGTCAGAGATATTGGGTTGTTTTGAGTCAACACGAACCCATTTAATGAGACATGTCAGGTTGTGCGGTGTAATTTTGAATCCAATTATTAAAATGGGTTGATCGTATCATGTCGTGTCAATTCGCTCATAAATGAGTTGTGTTCGGGTTGACTCATTTAACAAAGTACTAGACTTTCAAGATAAATATATAGTTGAGAAGCTTTAAAGGCATTTGGTCGATTCAACTTGTTGATGATAAAGAAAACTGAGTGAAAAGGAACCAATGGTTATAATTTTGCTTGGGAACTGTAAGCGTAGCAGGCGAATGGGGTGGGATTCACTTATGTCAATATACTCGGATTATTATGACTTGTGAGTCGTGACGTTTCAGCTCTATAGATGGTAAAATTTAGGGAATATTACATATAACACCATATTTTGCAGTGATATAATATGTTTTTTTTTTTGATCAGCGTGATATAACATGTTACTACGCATTTTTCTTAGGACGACAGATGATTGCCCTATGTTTTGCTTCCGTCTGTCATATCCTAACTTTGTTTACAAATAGCTTGGAAGGACAATTTTGTCCTCATACAAAATGACTAAACCTAAGTTACATGGATCTCAAAATGCTTCGTTATGCGAAAACAAAAACATGAAACGTTAAAATTCTAGAGTTTGGAACGTTGGGGGTAGGCTTTTTTGGAACGGGAACAGAGATATCCCGCTCCTAAACATTTAGTAATAACATAACTAATTAAATAATTCTCAATCTTACAACGGAAACGAAGATTTCCACATGTGAATTGTTGGTGTTCCGTGTTCTGGAACGAAAAGTTCCGGAACGAAAAGTTCCGGAACGGAGATCTCTACTCAAGTAGCGTTTTCTGATAACTCTAAGTGAAAGCTAGTAGGTGAATGGGGTAGGATTCACTTATGTCAATTAAGTCACATTATTATAACTTGTGATAATTCAGTTCTATATATGGTTAAATTTAGGGAAAATTACATATAACACCTATTTTGCCATCCCATAACATGTTTCTACACTTTTTTCTCAGGACGACAGATGACTGCCCTATGTTTTGCTTCCGTTGGTCACACCCTAACTCTGTTTACCAATAGTGTAGAACAACGATTTTGTCCTTAAACAAAATGACTAAACCTAAGTCACCTGGATCGCGAAACGCTTCGTTACGCGAAAACGAATACACGAAATATTAAAATTTTAGAGTTTGGAACGTTGGGGATAGGCTTCTTTGGAATGGGAACGGAGATACCCCGCTCCTTAAACATTTAGTAATAACACGATTAATTAAACAATTCTCAATCTTACAACGGGAACGGAGATTTCCTCGTTTGGTTCGTTGGCGTTCCACACGTTCTGGAACGAAACGTTCCGGAACGGAGATTGCTACTCAGGTAGCGTTTTCTGTTAACTTGGGACTAAACTGTGTGTTCAATTTTTTTAAATTTTCCGGTGCTAGAACATTCAAAGCTTGACCTGAATTTATGCAAGTTGTTATTTGTTTGATGGAGTTACATGTTTTCACTGCAGGCCTGTCAGTTGCAAGCAAGCGGAAACTTTTCGGAGCTAGTAGATGAAAGCCTAGGATCCGAGTTCAACAAGGAAGAAGCTGAAAGGATGATTAAAGTAGCACTGTTGTGCACAAATGGTTCTCCTTCACTAAGACCAACCATGTCTCGAGTGCTAAGCATTCTTGAAGGAGCATCCCCTATTCCGGAGGTAATCCCCGAAGCAAGAACTTACGGTGATGACTTGAGGTTCAAAGCCATAAGAGATCATCATAAGGAGATGCGTAGTCGGACCCAGTTTTCAAGATCAATTCAATCTCAGGGCGGCTCTTCCTCCGGTATCAATACAGAACCAAATGATAGGTTTACGGACATTCATGGAGAAAGTGAAATACAAATGGGACATCATAACACGGAAGTGAGCCAGTGAGGGAGTCTTAGGAGGTCTCGGGTAAGATGCTTGATCCTTTGGAGGTCTCGGTTTGAAAACTCGATTGGTACGCATGCTGATGAAGAAGAAAAAGGGAGTCCCAGGTTTAGTCTCATCATCATTCATCACTAGCATAATTCCGTGCGTTGCATGGGTTAGCTATATTTTAAATTATAAATATATTATTAATTCAATTTGAGCCGCACACGTGTAAAATTTAATTTAATTTTTATTTTAATAATTCGTTACAATCATATGAAAATAGTGAATTCTTTTAGAATATTAATAATTTAATTT
>JAYMTK010002247.1:0-14279 GCA_036897405.1 Pelargonium myrrhifolium | reverse complement strand
AGGACAATCATTTTGGGACAAAAATGCAACACAATCAAGACGCTCATTTTGGGACGGAGGGAGTATATCACATCTGAAGGAAATCCACCCAATAATATTAAAAAGAACAGAAAAAATTGGAATACCTGTTCAGGTTGACTTTCCTTCAAAAATAGGCTGACTTGTTTATCTTTTTCATTTATGTCCAGGGACAATAAGGTCATCAGCAAACCGCATATGGCAGCTAGTATATTAACACAATCAAGCTTAAGACTTGCTTTCATCTTAATCATGTTATTCATTAAATTTATCTGGAAAGAAAGGCAAACTTAGAACTTTGAATAATCAAACAAAATACAGATAACAAGGGCAAAAGGTAGCTCGTATCACTGGAAATTTTAACAATTATATCAGACAAGATATATGAAAATGAAACTAGCATTCAGTTCTGTTCATACCAAGTCTGTGACTTTCACAGAGGATGACCAGGAAGGATGCCGGCAAAGATTAAACAGAATATTTTCAGACACCTGTAATACAGATATTTGGGACCAGAGCAAATTAGCATCCTCATTAACAAGTACCTTCAAGATAAGCAAACATAAGGGAATAGATGAGTATTGTACCGTCGGATCACACTCTTTTCCCGTGATTTCAAACAGAATATCCCATGTAGGACCATGTAAAACGGAGAAAAAACTTGAAATAAGTGTTATCATCCCTAATTTCCATTTAACAGCAGAAAAAGAAATTCCATTGGCAACATTTCTACCAATAGTCAAAATATCAACATCCTTGGAATCCTCATTGACATCTAATTCCATGTCCATAATCCTACTTTCATTGTTATCCAATGTGAAAGAACTTTGTGTATGAGAACTCAATGAAGACAAATCAGGTAAGATCATATCGGGTTGAAGATTCCTTAAACATTCAGAGCGTTCTAAATACAACTTGGTAAATGCCTTCAAAAGCCCCTCCATGGATTGAATTACTGCACCATGAAGTACAGCATCCAGGGCATTCTGACCTCTCCTTTTGATGAAGATAGGAGAGCAAACAAAGCTTCTAAGAGAAACTAAAATAGACCTTGTCCCTTCAAAAACAGAGTTAGAGCTCAAACTTCCAAGAGATCTATCATTTTCTTTCTCTTGAACTGCGTTAACAGCATAATTAAGCAACTGTAACAGGTGTTGACCTAGTTTGGGGAGAAATGATGAAACTTCTTCCCTTTGCCTGGAGAGAAACAAAGTAAAAGAACGTTGATATAAGAAACAAAAAGAGAGGAAAATATGAAGAAAAAAAATTAAAGCCCAGCCACAGTCCCAAAGGGATCTAGACTACAGGTTATGCAATTGAGGCCAATTAGCTGTGATGTTTTCTCTGGATAAAGGTACAGAAAAAGAGAAAAAAATAGAACGGCACAGTTGTTTCACAATAAGGCATAAACATACTTATCAACAATCATATAGCTCAAACTACATTTCAGTACAAGTGCAATGCAAAAAAAAAAAAAAAAAAAAAAAGGTCAGATAAAGAGAACGAAGGAAAACCATCAGAATGGAATTAAGTGAAAATTTTGTTAACTTCACTTCAAGTAATTAACATATGCATTAAAACACAAATGCCTCTTAGGGAATATATTTAATCATTGCACAGAAATACTTCGTACTAAATTAGCTGTCCCCAGTAGTAGATGAGGAAGCATGAACATATCACCAACAATTAAAAGAGAGCGAGCAATATTAAAAAGGTTATATATAAGTATAGGAGCAAATAGAAGGAGATATGTAGAGGAAACCTTGATACAAATGATCCGTATATTATATTTGATAAAAGAGCACATATAAAGAAGACATCTGATAGAGAACTGCTATCAATCTCTTGATCCACTAGAATTCCGAGTATATATGTCTCCATTTCGTGCAGTAATGGCTCTCTTAACTGACGTGGAAGACGTACAATACTGTGAAACTGAGGGGGGCAAACCTGGGAGAAAAAAAACAAAGTTGAACAACGCTTGAGCAAATAAAACCAAACAGAAAGACTACATCTAAAACCAATATTTAAGCTCACCTCAACTCTAGAACTCAAATCAATTTTCGCAAGAACATCCACAGAGCATTCAAAAAGTTTTTGCGGACTTCCATGATCATGTTGTCCTGTCTAGAACCACAATCAAAACTCACGGTCTCAGTGGAAAGCAACTATTTATGAGATCCAAAAGTCAGACGGGAACCAATAGGTATTAACATAAGTAAATACCTTAATGCAGTCATCCACAGTCTCAATAACATCAAGAAAAGAGTGTGACAAGCAAAGTGCTCTGTAATTAAGCGTAAAAGGAGCACAGCCAGCAGAAAGTGCAAGAGCAGCTGCTGGCAACAAAATTACAGTGTGCTCATTTAACATGGATGACTCCTACAAAATTGGTATTGGTTAATAATAATAGATATTAAAATACTGAATCAAAATCAAAATCATAATAGGAAGACAAAAAAGAAAATATAGGGAAAAAACCACCACTATGGGACAGTCATACAAAAAAGAAAAAAATAGAAGGTGAAGAATGTAATAAGGTTTAGATGATAGGGACCTAGTCATTTCAGACTAGGGAAATTTTTTCTTGAGAAATACAGAACGGTAACATTCTACGTCATGATCACCGTGAATCAGCAGTTGCAGTTGTCAGTATGCCCCTCATCACAAGGATGGGTGCAATACACAAGAAATCTTGCCTCATAAAGCATGCTTCCCTCACCAAGATGTAACTCACTAAGGACCACAGTTAATAGTTTAATCTTCCTATGATTTCTTTAAGGGCGCAACCAATATGTATGCCTGGCCACTAAGAACTAAATATAACTAATATTTCACATGAATCCGAAAAGAAAAGAAAAAACCTTCTGATCCATACGACCCAGAACTGCTCTCAAGAGATTCTTCCTGAGATGTAAAGCATCTTGAAGGTCTCCCTGCGCACCAAAAAAAAAAAAATTAGATGTGGATTCGCACTTTGGTACCTACTTTGACTCTTTAGCTCAAGCTTTATATGAAGTATAATAATCCAACACTCTGCAATGACAGCTACACTCCATAATATGAAAATCACAGCTACACTCCATAAAATGAAAATAAGTTCAGATAGTTGTCTAGTGCCCAGCAGCACAGACAAGCTGGCCCTAGCCAACAATGTACTCATTCTGACTTCTCTAGAAAAACATATTCAGATCCAAATCATGATCAATCTGTTAAAACATATTCACTCGCACTTGTTTTCTAGATAATAGAAGAAGACATATTATATCTATACATACTATAAAAGCGGGATAAAAAAATAAGTTTATAATGCGTATTAGAGCGCCACATCATCAAACTTTTAATTTTGGCCCAAACTTTTTCATAATTACAAAACAACACATTTCCAAATTTTAAGTTGTTAAGATATGGAAAAGTCAAGAAATCAAATCAAATGTTTATTCAAAACTATACATATTATGTGTTATACTGCTTTGATTGCACTTAAACGGTATTAGTGACCCGTGTATAACAAAAAAAATTAATATTCCGTGCAACGCACAAGACAAAACTAGTATATACAGAAAGAAAGTACATGAAAGGGACATGATTTCCTCATAAATAGACGTGCATGAGAAGAAGAAAAAAACTACATCGGAACGGCAATCCGACTCCTTTGTATTTCTCTATGTCTCTAAACAGACCCAGAGCGTAAGAAAGGAAAATGCATCCAACAAAAGATAGGCATCAGTAAACTGATCCTGAATTTCTAATATTATTAGCCCATTCTAATGGAAGGAGCCAACAACATTGAGTTCACTAACTTCTGTTCAAGCTTTGACAAAACAAGTCAACAAGCAGCCAACTATAGCTAACATGTCAGCTAAGACTGATCTCATAACGCTAGAGTGTTGAGTCACACATCAAGCAAGTGTTAAAGAGTAATCACTAGACCCACCTAAAGTCTCTGAGTATATAGTAAGTGAAAACAAAACCATGCACCAGGCCAACTTTTCCCTCAGTGGAATTCATTTAAATATAACAAAAGCATCCTATGCTTTAGAAACTAAATGAACTAAAAGTTCTTATATAAGCAAGTTAAGTAATTGAACAAGAAGATGTAAAGAGGGTATGTATTGGGATAAAGATAAACAAACCAAGGGTGTCCCCAGAGACACAAAAGACATAAACACTAAGTCCTAAACATGTCGACGAAACTACAAGCATCTGAAAGAACACTGCCTGAGCCACTTACTTGAGAACCTTTCCTTGAAAAGTAGCATGAAATGAAATATAGAACAGACCTGGATGGAAATAAAAACCATGCAATTAGATAAAACATCTAGATCACAGTAATAAAATGCATTCCTCACAAACACAAAGAAAACAAAAAAAAGCACAAAAAGTATCTCTCCTTTTTAGCACGCAAAGAGGTCGAGCCTCCGAATGGCGCCTATGGATCACACGGCAAAGGGTAGTCCTTACTTAACCCATACTCCAATAGTCCTACCCCACCCCAAAGGTTTTGAACCCGAGACTTCCATATTAGAAGTCTGAAGTTGAACCACTGGGATGTCCTTGTCATAGTCTCCCAAAGTTTAATAGACAATGGCATATGTTTATTTCAGTAGACAGATTCCACCTTCATTCTCCATCATGAATTTGATGCGTTGATAAAGTATGAATAATGGTAGAGAAGCAGAAAGTTCCAGAAGGCCACTCCCAATCATGTTTATGAATCAAAAAGCTAAACTACAAGGAAATGCATTTGATACCTAGCCATCAAAATCAGTAATCAATGGTATTATTTCCATCTAGATTCACCCAGACCTTATTGGCATACTCCTTAGCATGCTTATAAGAATTCAATCAAATCAACTAAAATATTTTATAATTGTATCCAGATCTTGAACTATGCTCAAACCAACCATTGCAAAACAAACACTCCCCCCATTCCACAATAATTGTCAACTTTGACCTCTCAAAATTTGTTTGAAGAATATTATGGTTAAGCTAACAATACATACTTACCTACACTAACAGTTACAAAAGATATGTGCAAATGTACTCTTTTAATACCAACAAGTAGCACTTGCTAACATTGTTCTAGCATAATAAAATAATTCCAAAAAAAAATAAAAACTAAATATTTATTATCAAAGTTAGTAAACAAATCAAATTTCTTATTTTTATAAGCAACCTATGTTGCACTGATATCGACGCGCAACACGATTTGTGACGCGATTCGGACACACGATTTGTTATTTTCAACATTATACATTAATGGACACGTTAATTTTTTTATAAATTATAAGTGCATGCGTGTGTGTAATTTATCAATTAACAATGGGTTGGTGTGAAAAAAATAAATAAATAAATCAAAATCACTAGGAGCATCTCCAATGCTTAGAGCCTTCTGCGGGTGCTAAGAGGAGAGTGTCACATGGCTTAGCCCCCACTATAGTTTTTTATTCTCTAATGCTTAACACCCACTAAAATGAATGCTTAGAGGAGACAAAATGTGAAATAGTGGGGCTTAGCATTGGGTCTAAGTTTAGCATCTTCTCCTTAGCATCTTTTATAAGCACCTCCAACTCCCATGCTTAGCATCTTTATCAAAGGGGATCTAAGACTCTTAGTGCCTCTTTTAACATCTCCATTGGATTGGAGATGCTCTAATGAGCCTATAGACCCTTAACTAACAGAACCCACTAATCCAATAACTCATTACTTTCTAATATTATTTGACAGCTCATAATTGTAACCCCAAAGCCCATTTAATAATAAAAAATCCCAAAACAAAGCAACCCTAATCTGGTTATGACTTATGAGCAGCGCCCTTCTTCTCTCCCTAAACGCCTCCGTGATTTTGAGCATGCCAATTCTTCTTTTTTCTTTGCACTGATTGAGACAACATAGAAAAAGTGCCTACCATGGATGATTTTGTATGAAGAAAGGTAGGGTTTCAATTGCTTTTGATAAAAATTATTTTTTAATTCAAAACCTAGAACCGAACACACGATTCACGTGTCCCTAGCCTGCCGAATCTATTTTTCATTTTTTATTGTTTTAATCTTTGATACACGTATCGGAGACGTGTCGGCCACGTTTCGTGTCCGATTCGCGTGTCAAACGCGGACACTCTAGTTGAGTAACGTGTCGGTGCATCATAGTCAGCATCAGCAACAAATAAAGTTCCTAAATCGCATTCCCCAAAAACTAGGGATAATATTTCCCTTTGTTTAAAGATATTGCTTACACATAACTTATACAATAGACTTTATTTCAATTCAATCAACCAAAACACTCGTATGTCCTGCACTAGGTTTCTTTACTTTTAAGCTTGTGAGTTAAAAGTACTAACTTACAATTCCTTATAAAAACATGGTTCTCAGTAATATTGCAGACCTATCATCTCTGAAAAGATGAAGGTTTAGGCTTATTTGAACTATGCAACAATGTAAGCAAAAGCTTCACACTGCCAAGCAATTGAAATGGGTGCTACAATAACATGGTCTACCAGAGACATCCTGATTCTCCTGAATTCCAGAAGAAAGAGGAAATTATGTTTAACCAGAACAGTGCAGCATAGAATGATCTACTTTTTCACAAAAGTACAAGTTTAAGGACCCAGAAGGATCAAGTGAAGCTCTGCAATTACGCAAAGTCAATTATGAAAGAGGTTTGCCAAGAATTTATGCCCTTCTAAGCAAATGAAAGAGACCACAGAAGATCGAAAAGGACTTTCTTTACATTAGCACAGAGTTTAAGTATAACCCACTTACAATGATGGAATTTGTTTGAATAACCAAAGATCCCATACATCTTGAGGGATAACACACATACTTATCTGATCCTGAAAGAAAAAAAACTGGCATTACCACATAAGGGTATTCGTAGAGAAGTACTTAAGTGGTGTAAATGAGAAGTATCACTAAAGAAAAACTTGCAACGGCTCAGTAAGGTGATTGATCCAGACAAGAGTATGTTCAATCTAGTTCTAGTCAAATAGAATGGTGTACTCACACTTGAAATTAAGTTTCCGAGGAGTATCAGAGTAGCATCCACCTGCAAAATCACAACAACAAAAAATTAAAAATTAAAATAAATAATAATAATAATAACATAAAAAGTGGCACTGTAAGAAAATACTGAGTGAATTACCAGATTTTTTAAGAATGTATTTGAAATAAGAGCCCTTTCAGTTTCTAAAAAAAATATACAATTACTTGAGATGATAACCAGATATATTGTTGTAAGAGGGTTATAGGGGGGAGGACTTGGTGATTAATTATGTTGGATAGAAGTAGTCCAGTATAGCTACTAGACAGGAGTTGGAACTCGAGAGCTAGAATTGGTTATCAACATTTCAAATCAAATTAACAAACCCTCGATGCAAAATTATATAGAACAATAGATTGAGAGAGTTAGAGTATTAAGTCCATTAGTGTCATTTTAAGTTATATTGGCTAAAGGAAGAAATTGTGCACAACATGAAACCTTCTTATGGAAATTTTACCAATGACACTTTTGCCAGATAGTTGCCTAACTCTAATAACATTTAAATGAACGTGAAATATACAAAAGAAACGGGCCTTAATGTTTGTTAAATTTAATAACGGGCTACATACACTGGCTTGGGCTTCCACTACTAAAAGGTCAACCTTATTAGTACGGTTTCACTTGCACCATTATATGTTACCTTTCCACTATATTTTAACGATGTGGGATCACTTAGCACTCCGAGCTTGTACGTGGATAGGTGGACTTAAGTCGAGAGGTAAGGCAAACAGGCCATTAAGCCCAAACTAAATCACTTAACACTCCCCCTCATGTGCAAGTCCTTTTAGTAGTGGAAGCCCAAGCCATTATGTGTAGCCCATTATTGAAATTTAACATGGTATCAGAGCTAGTTTTGTTTGGGCCTAATGGTCCGTTTTCCTTACCTTTCGACTTAAGTCCACCTATCCACGTGCATGTTCGGGTCCATGCCCATCTCTCTTATTTGACTTGCACGTGAGGGGGAGTATTAAGTCGAGAGGTAAGAAAACAGACCATTAGGCCCAAACAAAACCGGCTCTGATACCATGTTAAATTTAATAATAGGCTACATACAACGGCTTGGGCTTCTACTACTAAAAGGTCAACCTTATTAGAAGAGTTTCACTTGCACCATTATATGTTACCTTTCCACTTTATATTTTACCAATGTGGGATCACTTAACAATGTTAAACCAAATGAAATATATCAATTTTGCAAAACGTGGCATATAATAAAGTCCAACATAGGTTAATGGAACCGTAAGATCTTCCTATTAAAGGCTTCACAAGGATCACAGCTTTGCTTTGAACTTTCCTTCTTTAGGTCAGTGGACATATAGGAGCTAGACATCAACTAAGGAGATTTCATCTAGGCATATACATCAAAAAGAGTAAGCATAATAGATTAGACAATACAATTTTATATATGTTCATATTTCCATATGGTAGCCTGCTTAAATCCAAAAATGTTCTTCCCTAATTTCCAATGAACAGATCTACCTATAAACATATCGGGAAAGGGGGGGCGAAGAAAAAAGAAGATGTGCATCTTCAAGCTCTTGGGAAGAGGATAGATACGACAAGGTTAGCATACATATATACAATAGAAATAATGATTTTAGGTATGTCAAAGGTTAATAGTTATTTGAAGCTATTTAGAACACAATGGCAGTACAGTCTCCTTAGAGAAGGGGGAAAAACAGTAAAAACAACAAAAGCAAGAGTCATACAGAAAACTGCAAGCAAAACAAATGGAAAATTTAACAATCAAAACCAGATCACAAATAAGTAGTGCTGAAGAGGATAAAAATGATTTGACATGAAACTTACTACTGCTGTTACATTACTGAATATTGGTAATCCGTGCATAACACAGTTCCATATTGATTGCCAACCACGATCGAACTGTAAATTTTTTGTCCAGTCATCACGTCAATGCACTTCTTATTAGTTGAAACATACTTGACAAGAAAACATTAAAAAAAATCTTCTTCGACCACTGCATTTAGTTCTGGATATAAAATAAGAGGCATAGGCCAGACAGTAAGGAAAAATTAAAGAAACTGGTATAGCAAAATATATATTCCCTCAGTCCCAAAATAAGTGTCATGTTTCACTTGCAATTTTTCCCAAAATAAGTGACGTGTTTCCTTTTTAGGAAATTAGTTGTGCATGAATTATCAATAATGTCCTTACAAGAAGTTAGTTAGTATTCCTTGAGTTTTTTAGAGCACGTGTCTATGAGGATAGGCAAGTAATAATACAACACTAACTAAATTCTCCTTAATTTTTCTCAAAATAGAAAGGCCCCTTATTTTGGGACAAAGGGAGTATGTACCAAGAATGTCATTATATATTAGCTCAACAATTTTGAAGGAAATCATGTTATGTCATGCAAACCATGAACAATTACTACAATGAAGACAGAAATATAAAATAACACAAAATGCAAACACAATTCTGTGTGTGGTGGGGGTGTACTTACTCCATTCAAGGTTGAAGATGACCTTGATGAAATTTCCACTCCTGCATCTGGAATGATGAATACAGAAGAGATTTCCTGCAAACTCCTTTAGAACAAGTACATAGAGATATGAGCTTTACAGGAAGGAAACAAGAAGCACGGCATTGCGACATGTAATGAAAAAACTTCTCTAAACTCAAGGAATGTAGAAAAATGATTATGATTTTTATATTATATTATGTTAAATAAGCATACCGCAAAGTCCACAGCAATCCATCATAAGCATGCTCCATATTTGCGTCATTCAAAATTCTGCAGTATAGTCCCCAACTCATCAATTTAATGATACATGCTGAGCATCCATACAATATTTTGCGCTATGTAGTAAAGTGTGTAGGTGAAGCCATATTGATAAAGTTCAGTATGTAGGTGAACAAGAACTATGATAAACTTTCTATCATGCCGCAAAATCCTTTAAGGTGACATGCAATTGCAACCTAAAAGGCACCCTGGTAGTACATGCATCATGCAACATAACTAATTGAACACTACATAAATAAGCAATTTTAAAGAAAAGAGGAAAAATAATATTAAAAAACATAATTTATACATTTAAAACTGTGAAATTATATCACTTGACATATAATACAATAGAGAAATTGCTTACATTCTTCCATGCAATCAATATGACCACAATGACACATCCAAATGTTTACATGCAGAAAGAGCGAAAGCTAAAGATATGTCCATATATATATATTGAGAGAGAGAGGGGGGAGGGGGCAAATTGGCCGCTCTGATAATAACGTGATCATCCTTATCAATAACATGTCCCCATAGAATTACCTTTCAAAGCTGGTGTAAATGCCTTCAAACCAGTATATGAAAAGATCATTACTAATGCGAGTGTAGTAGTTACGGATGAGACAGCAAAAAACAGCATTCCTGTAATAAAACCAACTGATGAGACGACGAAACATGGCATTCCAGTTATACAACTCGTTGATATAAATTTAAAATGACATGCATGTGCACACAAAAGAAAAAAAGGAGGCCAGTGCAGGAAGCTCCCACCATTGTGGGTCTATGTAAGGTCATTTATGTATGCATAAACGAATGAATCTTTGCATAACTATATAACCATACTAGATACGTTCCTAAGACACACTGGTACAGAAACCTCCCCATGTAGCTAGGTATGATTAACATAAATAAAAGTGAGAATAAAAGTAAAATAGGGGGAACACTGTCAAAATGGAATGTGCAGAGAGTTGTGAGCAATACGCAGTAATCCACCCATAAGTAACAGACCACTCAAGCATACTACAATAAGATTCTGATGTTTGAATTTAAATCTTACCATAACCATTTCCCTTTCATGAGGGCTTCTCTTAGATGAAAAGCAGCATGTTCCTTCTTAACACGTTTCTCAGCTGATGATGCTCCAGTCAATTTAACACATGCCTATGAATTTAAGCACAAGAGACAAAGGCCTAGGTCAATCTGCAGCCGCAAGAAATAAGAACTAAATGCATTTTCTGTGGCTCTGCTTATGGAAACTACTTCAAGGTGGGGGGCATTTGTAAATACGCATACAGAAGGGTTGCCATCTATAATTTCTGAAACATCAGTAAGACCATTTTGGATAGCATTAACAATATATGCATTATTGACGAAATACATGGTAATTCTCACAAAAGAAAAGAAAATGAAGGAGAAGAGGATAAGATAATTTCATTAACGTTCTCAAACCATTCCACACAGAATCAAATACCTGATAGAAAACTAGTGCTGCAAGGTCCACCAAACCACATAAAGAGCTACTCAACGTTCCAAATTTATCATCCTTGGCCACGTCACTCCTGTATGCACAAAAAATCTCACAGTCCATGCCAAAAAAAAAAAAAGCTACAGCTAGAATAAACTACATACAGACAGAGGGAAAAATATTATGAATGCTTACCACAGGACACCAGTATTGGACATAGTGCTTTGATCTAGCTCCTTGCAGATCACATCCAAAAATTCTTCTACCAATGAACTACCATCCTCCACACCTCTAGTGAGATTTAGCTGTAACCTTCCATAAAAAACAAGTGCATCCTGGATTGAAAAAAAAAAAGTATAAGTAAAATAAATAACTTGAAACATTAGAGATTCTGAAGGGGAAAAAAAGAGAATTGAAACAAAACATAGCAGATGATCCAAGATGTGCAGCTAAGAAACCTTAAGACCCCGGTCATGGGTTGCCAGCCAGTAACGAAACACAAATTGCTTCACAGCATTATGGATTTCCAGGGACTGACTGCCAAAATTTGGACCATCCCTTAACAAGTATGAATTGATACACTCAATGAGCTTGCGTGAAATCTTCCCCTCATCCCTGAACATACAAGGAAGCACCAAATGTACACAGTATGATGAGAAACCTCAAAAAATAATGCCCAACATGACGCGCATTGGCAGGTTGCCGACAGAAGAAAAAAGAAAAAAAAGTATATGCACCTGACGAAAGAGAAAATCCCAACAAACCCCTTAAGAATGTCGCCTCTAAGATTTTCAGGGAAATCTCCTGGAGGATTTTCCAGAAGCGATTGAAGTGTCAGTATGCAACGAAAGACCTCCTCCTTAGGATTGTATTGACTATTATTCCTCTCACTTAAGCTAGTCTCCACCTTCTCTAAGTACAATAGCACAAAGCCTAGCCAAAAGATGATGCATTGTGAATCAGTAATGATGTTATTTAACAAACAGAAGGATGTGTGTCTCAAGATCAAATTAACACAAGACTCACTAGAATAAACGCGCTTCCTCATGTGAAAACGATAATCTCTTACAGCTAAAAGATGCCGCAGTATAATCCCGTATTCTGATTGGAAGCTTGGAACATTGCTTAACATCTCCCAAATGTGATTGAATAGTGGTTTAACCACAGGTAACAATGGAAACATCTTGCCTGCTAGGGAAATCAAGATACAACAACACCAATTACTGCTAACATTAGCTTCACCCAAGCTTGGAACTCTTATCCTCTGTAAGCAATTATATCATATTGAGATCAACATAAACCTTTCTACCTTATTACGCCATTTTGTATCCAACAAAAACTGAGAATACAAAAATAATGTTTAGCACTAAATTCAATTTATTTTTCTCGCAACGTGAAAATTTCAATCAACCAAAAAATTTCTTACAGGGTGACAGCATTAGATATTAGAGGGGGGGAATGTGAGC
The DNA here is from genome assembly GCA_036897405.1 of Pelargonium myrrhifolium. NCBI lineage: Eukaryota > Viridiplantae > Streptophyta > Magnoliopsida > Geraniales > Geraniaceae > Pelargonium > Pelargonium myrrhifolium. Next base: position 1,543 of record JAYMTK010002247.1, on the reverse strand, counting down.
AACGTAACCCAAAGAGTTTTGCTAAAATATTCATGTAGCTGACCCCAACTTTGTTTACGAAATGACTTGATTGTTGTACCACACAACTCAGTCTCCATGGAAATTTCAGTGGTCAATTCTTGATTTATTTTTTTCATCTTCGTTTGAGGAATTACTCTCAACTCTTGATTTCTTTTGGTATAAATCAAATTGTATGTTCAATAAATTGCAAAACCATATGATGTGCACAATATATGAAAACAAATAAACAAAAACATTATAAAAAAAATTCATCTATGATTTAAAATACTATTGAAAAGTAAAGCCATCTACAATAATTTTGATTCTTCACTTGAGCCCCAGGAGGCTAATAATTACTGTAAAAGTAACTGATTGTATTACCATGCTGGTCCAGTGTGTGTGCATCTCACAAATTGATCAATTACAATCCTACGGGTAATTAATTTTCCAATAAACAAACAGAACCTTCATAGAGTAAGGTTTTTAATTTCTTGCCTTGTCTTTGTCATCTAGCTGTTGGCTTAAAACAAGCACCATGCTTCCAAAACAACACAACTCCAAGTACAGTTTATTAATTACTTCAATTATACACCAAAAAGTTCAAGATATGACATTTTTCAGTCGATCCTGACCTGAAAATTTAGCATCTTCTGCTCGTTGGATGACAATTCGAAGAGTTTTTGCAACATTTAACTTTGGGGCTCGGCGCTTGCTTCCAGACACCTCGGATGACACACATTGTATGAGTAGTGAAATAAGAAATGGCCATGTCTCAGCTGCAGAGACAATCAGAAATTATAAACTAAATCTCTGTAACGAAACAAAAGTCCCAAAAACTGAAATGCAATTTGGATAGACAGTGATCCTTACAGTGAGGTATTTCATTGGGTTTAAGCTTGGCAGTGTTCTGCCCCAGAAATTTACAGAATAGGATCGATCTTTCTCCTTCCAACCATGTATTCAACAACTTTATTCCTTCCTACGATCATTAAAAGTGAGAAAAAAAAAAATCAACTATAGCAACGCATCTAATGTCACTTATTTTGATTTTTCGTTTTCCTATTATTAAACGGAAATAGATGGTAACATCCGGCATTTTATCATTTTGGTTCCTTTTACTGCATTTTCTCGGGAACCAAACAGAGTATGGAAGGGAGTAAAGTTAAAAGTTACTTCGCGAGGTTTGGCTTTATCGGAAGAGAGCTTGGCGACGATCTCTTGAACATCCCTCGAAGTGACCATCGCACCGACGTAGTAGAGAGATTAGGGTTTTGCAAATGCTGCGTCTTGGCGCGAACGCAAGTGAGGGTTTAGAGATGGTGCAGACATTGACTTGGGGAGACGAAAGCAAAAGGACCCATTTGCTGAGTGAGGCTGAGGTGAAAGTAGAACATAATCTTTGTCCCAATATTTAGCGATAAAGGCAAATTTAGTACCTAAATTTTGACGTGAAACTCAATTTAGCACCAGACTTTTATTGTATCAGAGTTAATACCCATATTTTTATTTTGGATCATCCACTCATTTGTTTACTGTACTATCA
>JAYMTK010002246.1:0-14283 GCA_036897405.1 Pelargonium myrrhifolium | reverse complement strand
TCTTCCTGAGCTTCGTTTGGCCACCACAGGTAAGCCTCGTCCTCCTTCGGCGCCGGCGAACCCAACACCATCACGGAAATTTAGGAATATGGGGTTTTGTTTTGAAATTTTGGTGTTTAATCTTGGTATTTGATTTGAAATTTTAAGAATTTTCGGCGATTTTGTAAAATTTCTGGTGAAACTTTGAAGTTTCCGACAACACATGTTCTTGCCCATTGTAGAAGAAGGGCAAAATCAGTATTTAAAAAAAAATTATAAAGTCATGTGCATGACACATGATGAGAGAGTCAAATTTCCGTCAAGAGTAACCGCGAAATGACAAATAGTAAGTTTAACATAGTAACGTGCAACAAAAAATAGTTTAGAGTAGTAACATATAAGACATGTATGTAATAAGATAGTAGCATGTAATTTTCCTTAAATTTTAAAGTCGTTAGTTACAACTATAATTAAAAACTAAAAATTCATGTGAAAAGAACATGGGGAGAGAGAGAGAGAAAATGTTTAATGAAGAAAAAAAAAATACATATTTGCAAATGTTACCTAGAGAACAAATTTTCTGGCATTCATTAATTGTTGGCCAACACATCAAATGGAAAAAAGAGATAAAGAAAATAAAGCATTTAACATTGGAGCAGTTTTTGCTTTTTTCAATTACATGATGAAGAAAGAAAAAAAAAGTGTTTTCGTTTTTCATTTACCAAAAAACCATCTGTTACGAAACTTCTCACACAGCCCAACTAAAAAATCCCACGTGTCCAATCAAAACCATTTTATGCCAATGAATATCGCAATAAAACAACCAAATGAGTCTGTGATAATTGTACGGTCACCGGTCTGTCACTCATCTGACGTTTTACATTTTGCTTTAAAAAAAACTTTGTCAAACTGGTTCGGACGGATATTCCGTTGAAGCAAAACTCGTAAATGCTTTGGATCGGAGTGTTGATTTATATGATATATGCGATGAGATTGAGAGGGCAATGATTTTGTTTTAGAAAAGAGAATAAATTTCGATTTGTATTTTGCGCGGTTTTTGATATATTATTTTAATTTCGATTTGATTTTAAGTTTAATGCTCCGAATCTGACACCATGAGGAAGAAGCTCGACACCCGTTTCCCTGCTGTAAGTTCGTCTTCTTTTACCCTTTTTGTGTCTCGATTTTTCCCTGAGAAAATATGCTTATAGAGATATTATTTCGATTCACTGTTTCAATCTTGTTGAGGTGAAAAATTGGTCGATTAGGTCTTGTTGCTTTTTTGGAGCAGATGTTGGGTTTTGAATTTGGTAATTTATGCATTTCTGGGTCGAGTTGAGATGGCCGATGGGTATTCGAAATTTTGATTATTTATGGGAACATGTGATGTGGGTCTTGCATTTACTCCGAATTGGATCTGTTTTCTAAGCTGCGGTTTCGATTTGTACCTAATTCAGTTGATGAGTTATTTATTTTTTGTGTGAATTTATTGGGAAATATAATCTGAGCTATGTTTGTTTATGTTTGGGGGTTGATTAATTTCTGGTTGTTTGGTTCTATTGGAACGGGCTAGGGTTTGTTCCAATTTTGGGGCTTTTGGTATGGTGCGTCATGTGCTCGGTTTTGGTCTCTGGAACTGGTTTATTTTCCATTGTGATTCATATTTTAGGGCGTGTATGATGGGATTTATGTTTCTTTAGCCTTTTCCTCAAAGGATCTGCTCCGGCTTTACTCTTTCAGCAGCCGACTATCTTGGTTTCTTATTTTATTTTATTTTATTTTACCATCTGTGGTTAAAGCTGAGAGTGGGAGAGGATAAGGTAGTTCACCAAACACTTTGTGAGCATAGATTAAGGGATTCTTATATCAGGCATCACACAAATTCAACTTAGTTTGTGTTAATGAGCTTATTTTTTGGGTTATACTGCCTGTTATTGGTTTTGGATTGTTAGATTTATGACCCAACATTTCATACCATGAAATAGTATCCTTATTATATCCTTAAAGTTGAAAAATTTGTCTTAGTCTACCTTAACTCTTGTGTAAATGTAGCTGCTTGATTCTGTTGTACTACTAACGAGATTTCAAAATCTTATCTGTGTTTCATACTCTTGATAAAGATCCTAGACCTAGTGAATAAAAATTGGAACACTTGATGTCTTTGAGGTGTAGTTGATGTTGAATTCATTTCAATCTTGTATTCACTAAAACAAATGATTAGATCATTTGTATTGCATCTAGTTGTGATGCATAGTTTACGCTTCCTGTTCATTTTTCTGAATTTCAATGAATGTAGGCTGGGTATTTTTGTAGTTTCTTTTGTTATTGTTTGTTGCACCTCGTCTTGTTTTTTCAAAGATTTCATGCATATTGATAGATGTGGGTTCTGGTTTCTAGGCTTAACAAAACATGGAATAATTTTTACCCTCGTGTGTTCACAGTGGGTGATAACTTCGAAGTCTATTCTACTGCTGTGCTCTTGTTGCTTTGATTGCCCATCCTTCAAATTTATAGAATCATTTTCATGTTATCTTTATTATCTGAAAAAAGTGTTTTGAATTGGCAGGCTAGGATTAAAAAGATTATGCAAGCTGATGAGGATGTTGGGAAGATTGCATTGGCGGTGCCTGTTTTAGTTTGTGAGTAGGCGTGACTTTGTATGCTTTAACATACAAAATGATTTTATTAGATTTGGCTTTTTCTCATGCTCTTTCTCTATGTCATGGGCCTCATGCAGCTAAAGCGTTGGAGTTATTTCTACAAGACCTTTGCGACCGCACATATGAGATAACCCTTCAGAGAGGAGCAAAGACCATGAATTCATTGCACTTGTAAGTGAACAACGTTTATTTCCTACCTTTTCTTGTCGGTATACTGAGGAAGAATATTTAGTTGATCCATAACTTGAACACATGTTACTGCCTAGCTGGTGCTAGACTTATTTTCTCATGGCTCGAATAACAATTGGTTAATTTCATGTACTTGTCAACCTTTCTTTAATTCTTTTATTTGGCTATCTTGGTTCCACTTGATCTTTCCCAACATTACTTTTTCTTTGAAATATGGCATCAATTCATGCCTTTCTCTTGTCGTCACCACCTTTATCATTTATTTTTGTCTAGTCTAATATTGAGTATCGACTTTTATCCTAACTAAGCAATCTATCTGAACTGCAGAAAACACTGTGTACAAAGCTATAATGTGTTTGATTTTCTGAGAGAAATCGTCAGCAGGGTTCCTGACTATGGTCATGGTCACTCTGACACTGGTGCTGAGGATAGGGCTATTCCAAAGAGGAGGTTTGAAAAATATCATTTCTGTTTTCTTTTGCTTCTCAGTTAATTAACACAATGTTCTCATTTGGGTAATTTTGTCATTTTATTTTACCAGGAAAGCTGCTGGTGATGAGTGCCATGACAGTGATGAGGAGTCAAAGAGAAGTAGGATGGTAAGTTTATCCTTTTTCTTCCAAGTTTTTGTAGTACTTGGGATGATGCATAATTTATGTGCATGTTGTATTCCTCGTCGCTTCCCTAAGTTGGTTCATTTGGAATTCAGTGCACACATATTTAGTTCAAGTATGATAGTCTGTTTTCTGAGACAAAATATATGTGGAAGTTCTATAGGATGAAAGGTTACATAAGCATATATTTAACCTTTTGAAATGGTTCTTATTGATTTCAGAAATCTGTTACATAAACATTTTCTGTAATCTCTTAGTTGTCTAGACATTGATAAAACTTGAATGAGAACTAATGTAGCAAGTATAAAATCTGTGAAGAGTTAATGATAGGGGATTCTATATTTTATTTCTTCTATGCAGCAAGAGGCGGCCCATACCCATACTGGTAGCAGTGGCAGGGGAAGAGGGCGGGGTAGAGGAAGAGGCCGCGGACGAGGTCGAGCTATTGAGAGAGAGCCTTCTCATCTGGAGGTTGAATCCATCCCTTGTGCATCTCTTCAGCAAAGCAACAAAAATGTGAATACTGGAACAGGCATGGAAAATGGCTCCGAGTTGAAAGAATTATCCAAGGAGGATAACACTGGCAACGACCCTGCCAATGCAACAGTTCGGAATTTTGATCTGAATGCTGAAGTGGATGAGAATGAGACTGCCACAGCCTCAGCCTCGGCCACGGCCTCGGCCTCGGCCTCGGGCATAACCACAGCCGCTGCTGCACCTGCACCTGCCTCGGGCACGACCGCAGCTGCTACTGCACCTGCAGCAACAAGTGAGGCAACTGCAGCACCAGCAGCGGCAGCAGAGGAGCCTACTTGTGATGAGGCCAAACATGAAGAATATCCAGGGTGGTCTCTTTCTGAAATGGACAAGATGGCCATTGACCCCCTTCAGCTGGTACAACTGAGCACCAGATTAGACGAGGACGATGAAGACTATGACGAAGAAGGCTAACCAAATATGAAGTGGGGAGGCTTAGGCTTCTTGGGTAGTTTAGTTATTTGGATAAGACAAGATTGATGGGAAGCCTAAGAAACTTAGTGAAGTAGAGAGTAGAAACCAACTATGAGCATGCAGACGATGGAGAATGAATGATGGTAAGCCCTATGTGGTTTGTTCCCAGAAGGGTTTGCGACATGTTTTTCATTAGTCATCGTAAAATGCTATATGCTAACAAACCTTATTTAGAGACATTCCCTCAATTGGAGAATTAGTTTGTGTAATTCTACTTGTTGCATTTGAATTTGCTTCGCATGAACTTGCAACCAGACATCACTTTTGGCTCTGCTCCATAGAATGAATTATGTTTAAAGTACTGACCCCTGCAGCTGCTGTAATATAAGTTGGATCAGACCTGTGCAAGAATTTCATGGTTGGTGTCAATTATATTGTGCATGCACTAGTATGTTTTTTTGGTAATGGCCAAGCTACACAAGATTCAAAACCCAGTATATATCATTGGTTCAGCTTCAGTTCATTCACTAGTTTGTATGGTTTAAGTTGTGTAGATTACCTCTCAAAAAGATTATAACAAAAAATTTATTTCAAAACAGTCCAACCAACAGAGCTTACACTTAGTTGATTATTAAATTCTAAATAATTTGAAAGAGAACACACCACAACCTTCCAAAACCCATACCATCAATTCTTTATGTTATTGAATGAAACTTGCAACTGACCATTTGTTTACAAAAACATAGTACATAAGAGCCTGAAAGTGTCTGTTAAGTTTAAATACAGTGACATATTACAAATGTCACATATCTTTGCAAAAGAACATGCCACACTTTTGTTTGTAATATTTAAACCTTAGATATAATCTATGAAGTGTGTGGCTCCATCTGGTTCAAATGGAGGGTCCCTTCATGGTTCTTGTGTACCTCTACCTTGAACTTCTCTTCCTTGCTTCCTCTCTTCACCTTGAGAAGCATATCAAATTTTGCTGTCTCATCTATCACCTGTTTCACAATTCACAACCATCACTGGTACCTTTTTAAAAGGAGATGGAGATGGAGATGCAAATGTAACATACAAAAGGAGTGGTTTTGTTTTGTTTTTTCAGGTTTCACAGGAACATATGAAAACCTTTGGATTGCATGCATAGTGAACCTATCCAACATAGATGATGTACAAAATAGAACACATTATAGCTTTATACACAAAGTTTAAAAGATAAATACTATTCTTAGGAAAAGAAGAAGATAAATACTAAAATCCAAAGTTCAAGCACTACACTGCAAGGGGGAAAAAACATGTACAGTAAAGGTAGGAAGTGATAATAAGAAAAAAGAAACAGCATTCTAGGATAAGACTATATTATCAGTTATGCAACATCTGTCTCATTGCATACTCAAAAAGCATCATATCATATTCAATGTCGGGACAAACCTATATCCTTCACCGCAACAACCTAGTCATTTTACAAGCAATATCGACATTGGCTACATGAATCCTTCAGCATAAATAACTATCTGGAATCCTTTGCTGGTATTCTCCTTCTCTATCTCTTCTGATAAGAATGTTAACATGTCCAACCCTTATAATTCTCCTACATGAATTGTGTCAAGTTTAGTCACCTTAACTCCTAAAGCAGTTTTCCCAAGTCTTGTCTTCAATAAAGTAGCACAAATCCATCCAAGCATTCTCAACTCTCCTACCCCATCCTTGGGACCCATCCATTCTCCTCTAAAAATGTTGGGTAAAATAAACTAGGCTTATTGTGAAAACTAATAAGTATGTGCATTGGTGTATGTCTCTGTATTCCTCGGGAAGCCCTATATATGATATAGTATAGTGCACACAAGTCTTTAAGAAAACTATATCATGTCACTTCAATATTATTATGTACACATCAAGAAAATGCCTACATAATTGACAGATCAAATCAACCGAGCTAACATCATGCAATCAAGCAAACTAGATAAAGAAAAAAGGATGTTGACCTTAGCCTTAGCCTGAACAATCTCCTGAAGTTCATAGGGGAACAATGAGTTGGATCTCTGCTGCAATGTTTTAACAGCGTGATTAGCAGCATCCTGGACTTGAGGATCATCTGCTGGCACTGTGTTCCATCCAGGGCAATGGCCATCTGGTATACAATTCCATATTTCCATGTCAGACCACTACTAATGAAAATACACAGTAAGCTCTATTTATGCCACCAATGTTATGCAGAAGATATGGAACTTGTAGCCAGTGTTTTGACTTGCAAATTGATGGCAACTTAGCAACAAGATAATTGCACTATGTTCTTCAATTGTTAAAAAAGCATTTAAATACCCATACTACACTACTCTCACCTATCTTCTATGCATGAGAATATCTACAACTTCAGAATTATAAGAATAAATTGGTGATACATTTTATATCTACATTGGGATAACCAATCAAGAGAAAGATTAGAAGGTAATTTTTTGAATGTACTGCACATCAGAATGGCTTAGTTTCACATGCCTCCATTTAATGGAAGGATCTTCACATAAAAAGCATTCTCACAGAAACCCAATGGGAGCTAGGAAAGAAGCTGAACACATAACAGGACGCTGAAAATAAAAATCCAGATCATTTTACACACCAAATGATCTCATTGATATGATCCAAGCTAGTGTACGGGATACAGATCCATACGTGGACTCCAAAGAAAGAAATCAGATTTCAGAAACCCATAAACAACACTCAAAGTCATAATAGCTTCAATTAAATACAAGGTCAAAGCTTCAATCAAATACTTATTCCATAGTCATGTTTCAGGATCAGAAATGATGAGGAACACCTTTCTTAACACCGAGATCAGAGGAGGTGAAAACAGGGGCAGCAGAACCAGAATCGGCATCGCCGGCGTGCTTGAACTCCTGCAACTCCTTGAAGTTCAACCACGGCTTCACCCAGACCTTGGCTTCGTAAATCTTCTTCTTGCCAGCATCCACAGCTTCCAGAGTCAGGTGGTGCATCGTCCCGGCCACCACCTGCTCCTTGGCCTTCACCACCCTAGCGAACTCCAACAAAGCGTTCTTCACAACACAAAAACAAAAACACTGAAAATTCAGTATCTGAAGCACAACAACCCCAAACAAATCGAACAATTAAAAGAAAAAGAAAAAGGAAAGGACCTCTTTCTTGTTGTGTTCATCGACGGCGAAGCGAGCGAGGGTTTCGAGATCGAGACTGTTCTGGGAACCTTGCGAGTCGTGGACGCCTCCGAGAGTAGCCATTTCTTCGATCGAATCGGAGCAAAACCCTAGGTTGTTAGAAGTGGAAGATGAGGGAGAGATTGAGATGATGAGAAGAGAGCAAAGGATAGTGAAGAAGAATCGCATCGGATTGCTTTATAGAGGTTTTTGAAAATGGGATTGAGACCAAATAGGACTCTCTCTTGTGTTTGTTGTTTTTGGGAGTTGGCTAATTCACCCCATTTTTGGAGAATGTGATGCTCCATTATTTTGATACGTGTTTTACACGTGTCGTCTGGTTTTCTTAGCATCTAAGATTTTGACAAATCATAATCAGTAGGTGGGTCACACTTGGTTTCTTAGCAAGGATGCAAAGTACTGTTAAAAGTTGCTAAAAATTCGTTATAATTAATTTTTAACGTGAAAACTAATAATTTATTAAAATTAGATTATGACAATCAAAGGCTTCCAGGCCAAGTGTTTGGATTTCATTTGAGGTCTCGGGTTCGAGCCTTATTGTCAACAGTATATGATGGGATTTTGAGGGTTAATAAGAAAGAGCTACTCTTATTGTGTAACTCAATTGATAAAAAATATAGATTATGACAAATACAATACAAAATTAGAGGCTTAAAAATAAAAGCTCGACGAAGCGACCGATAATATAACTGACTTTTCTTTTATCGGCAATGTCAATATCCCTAATGTCAGACTTGAACCTGAGACCTTTGAAAGAATCTAATCCTCTTAAACCATTTGATCTAACAGGAGTTAGTATAACATAACTAACTTGTGAGCCATTAAATTCGCAAACCAACCCACAAATAAAAATTGAGTAACAATAATTTAAACACCATAAAAAATAAGACGAAAATACTAACATATCTCCATCAGCTTGAATAATTTGTTGCTTTTAACATTTTAAATATAGCAACTAAAGAAACTCAAGATTTGAGTTAGACATTTGAAAGAATTTTGATTTCAATCTTTTAGTTTGGTGAAAATAAAACAGTGTTAAATTTTCAATTGTTTTAAAAATGATTAGAAGGGTGTTTTGAGGGTGTTTTAAGCATTGCAGATGGCGTTCTTGATGATTATAAAAATTTCTTAACCCCTAAGATGATTGAATTTTTTATTTGTTGACAAGTTATTGTACCCCCTCATCTCAAAATGAGTGTCTTGTTTCATTTGCATTTTTGTTCCAAAATAAGTGTCTTGTTCTCTTTTCTAGTAAGTTAGTTATGCATGAATTGTCAATAATAATTTTTTAACAAGTTAGTAAGTATTTCTTAACCCATGATAATAAGTAATATTAATGTACCACATATAAGTTCTCCTTAATAAGGACACTGATTTTGGAATGGAAGGAGTAATTCAATCACATTAGATGACTACTTGAAGAGGATAATGTTGTTATCTTCAGATTATAACTTCAAATATGTTTAGTTGACCATACTAACATTTTTGCTTTGTGGTTTGTTTGCAAACTGGAGAACATTTGTCAAGGAGAATGAGGACTTATTGAAGTCAGTGAAGTCTGAATTCTTCGTCTCTGGACTTGTAATATGATGATTGTACACTATCATCTGTGAATTATTTGTAGAGTGAAATGCTATATCTCCTTGCTATTTTGTACTTCCTAATAAGTTAATTTCATCAGATTTGTAACTTCATAGATCAGCAAACTCCACATCATTTCCAGATAAACTAAATACCAAATGCTGATATGGATAGATAATTTAGCATATTCACATTATAATTTGATTCAAAGCTCAGGATCATTCATAACAAAGGTTAAAATCAATCTATATTGTTTCTCAGTAACATATACTTGTATTACAAGACAGTGCATACTCTTTTACATTAAGAAAAGGAAGGCATTGAACCTGTGAAATATGCTACATGATCATTGATCAGACCCTTCCCTTCAACAGCTTCTGATGGCATACCATATTTAATTCCCGAGCACAGCTCCTCCAGATAAAACTGTCCATCTGTACAAAACTGAACAGGCACAAGTTATACTACTCCAGCCAGTGATGTCAAACCAAATTTAAAGCTCAAGTCTTATACTAGTACATAATACACTATTAGTAATAAAGAGAAGGAACAATTGCACATGATTTTGCTCTCATGTGAGACCTCTTTAGGGGCTTGAACTTGGCTTACACTCTTAAATCGGTCCTCAGAAAAAGTAATACATGATACCAGAATTCGAGAAAGAGTATTACCATGATTCACTGAAGACAGAGAAGCTGGAATTTGGGCTCCTTCATCTACTTGTTCCTTTATCAAATCTGTATCAGTGTTAGAGAAATATGGTAAAACCCCCACTGCCTGTCAATGGAGTATACAAGAATAATGTGCCTTCATCACTCTAAAACAATGTTAACATTCACAACAGAGCTCAATAAATGGAGTGCCCTTTGGATCGGTAAAACAAATCCATGGAATTTTCATTCAAAATCAAGATGATCTTCCATAGTAATATTCCTAACAATGACAATTTATGAACAACATTCACTTTCATGGAGGCAAAGAAATGGAAAAGCATCATGTGGCCCTAAGTAGCTGAGAACAATGTCATGTAAGTGCAAGGAATGAAGGAATAACCATAACAATGATATTTTTGTACTATTTCAATAAGCCTAGAACTTCTTTTCTTCATTGAATTTGTACACAAAGGGGCATCATCTATTCATAATAATAAAGATCTATACCTACATGTACATAGACAAATTAATTTAAGCAACTGAATTTACTTAAATTATCAGAGTGGCAAAAGAAAAAGCTTAAGAAACGGGACACTTCCAACCCTTCCCAGTAAGATCTCATTTCTTTGCCTTTGAAAACCTGAGGCATCGGTACTTTTCACCACTAACAGTAATTTCAAGAGCTCCGTCTTGGTTGTCCTGAGTTGATGCAGTTCCCATCAGAACACTTTTCTCTTTCTCAAGGTTCTCTTTCTCCATCTTCAGCCTTGCTTCTTGGCGGGCAATCTCTGCCTGGATTTGTTAACATGAAGAAAATATAAGTAAGCTACATAAACACCTCCAGCAATACCTCCCAACCAACCAATAATGTTTTACACTCAGTTACTAACAGGATCATTGTAAATCAAGTTCTCAACCTAAACCCCAGCCATCAATTATAAGCATAGTATGATACGGCCCAGGGCACGAGGCTCCAACCATGGTGGAGTGTGGAGGTGGTCACTTTTGTATCCTATCCTTTTAGTATTAAAACATATACCATTTCAAATGCCAAGAAGTAAATGGAAAAGTTGCAGAGTTCTTATATAGAGGCTCGAGGTTTCACAATGCCGCTCAATCTGCTTAAATATCTAATTGCTCTATATCCTACAAGTATTTGTTCTCCAACCATTCAATCAATATGACAAATGTAGAACAAGGAAGCAAAAAGTTTAGCTACTATTCTAGACACTCAAATACAAATTTCTGGGAGACAAAACAGATAACAGGACAGAGATCATTCAATCTAAATCCTGCAGACACTTCATCCTATACATCAGTTAGTCACTTATCATATGACCTGAACAACTAATTATATTCATTTAACACAATTTTTTTTACTAGCCATTAAAGCATGTAAAGCCCAAACAATAAAGTAAATTACTCTCTTACTTTGAAAAATAAATTTAACTAGGCTGTGTAGTTAAATAGATTAAGTACACTAGGCTTATGTGCAAGTTTTTTGTAGTAAACATAGCTTCCAGTCTTAATTGAACAACTCTAAGTTGGATTTTATGCTACAACTTCTAACTATCACATTTCCATTCTCATTAGCAACCACAATGGCACATCAGTACATCAATCCTTATCTTATAAGCCCCAAATGATGATAAATCCATAAAAATCAACAAAACGAAATCATGCTGTGAGATGGAAATCTAATTAAGCAACTCAAATGCATATTTCCTTGAATCAACCATAACAAGAAAGAAACAAAATATAGAAATTCAAAACAGCACATGCTTCGACAAGATGAGCGAGTGAAGGAAACACAAACCTCGCGGCGGGAGAGCTCGGCCTTCCAGGCGGCTTCGCGCTCGGCGACTTCCCGCTCCCGCTCCTCGATGTAGCTCTGCATCTCCCTCTCCTTCATGATTCTGTCCTGAATATCCGCATCCAAGGCCTCCTTGAGCTCCTGCACGAACTTGTCCACCACCACTTTTATTCTCAGCGACATCTAGTCTGACTCTCTCAAAGAAAGAAAGAAAGAAAAAATAGCAGTGAATGTTCTTCTGCTGCGTCAAATTCCAGGGCTGGACAAGGAGGCGATCGGAGGTGTCATCCTCCGCCGTTGTGGTGGAGAGCGTCTCCGAATAGTGCGGTGATTTGGGCTTTGTCGTTGCGATTCGTCGGGAAGGAATGGAGTGAACGACGACGAAGAAGAAGGAAGGGGAAGAAATGCGTGTAGTTGTAGTTGTAGACAGAGAGAACGAATTAGGGCCGTAAGTTCTTCTTGGCTCCCTCTCCGCCATAGTTCGGGGCCCACATCATTTGGAATTTTACTGTTAACCCACCAATACGGTGCGTTCCGTGTTCTTACTGAAATTGGATTCAAATGGAAGAAGGAATGTTAACCGCTTTACAAATTAACTGATTCAAGGACACTTGCCCTAGTTTTTGGTTTTTTGTTTTGATGATTCGTAGTAGTGTTGTAAACCTTCCAATAGTTGACTGAAACTATCCATCAATCAAGTCTACTTGTTTCTTAATTGATGTAAACTACCCTCCATGCTTATGATTGTGTCCTGAAGTTTCATTAATGGTCTTTGAAGGTAAGACATATTTGATGAACTCACACAGATCAAATCACAATAGCATATATCCAAGATAAGAGTAGCTTCCTCAAAAAGAGTACCAGATGATGGATAAAAACAAGATCACCATCAATCCAAACTTGTCTCTTCTAAGCTCCACTCTCATTTTGGACCTATCTCACAAACCTCAATATTCTTTAGGATCTTGTTTGGAACTAGCAACCGTGCCTCCTTATAGAAAGTGTCACATAAGCAAAACTCAAACGAGAATTATGTTAGGATCTTTTGAAAAGTCTTTTTAAAAGGCCAATTCATGTAACATGTAGGAGCTCAATGTATTGTGTGAAACTCTTACATTCTATAAGGAAGACAAATAACAAATAAATTATTTTTTTGTCCTCATAAAATGCATATTATGTCAATTTGATTTGTTGATAAAATTGAACGATTTTACTAGTTATATACTTCATTCTGAAATGCTAGATGTTTTAAAATGACTCCTTACAGTGATACAATAGTGTTACCAAACAAGACCTATATATAAGAATCTCCTTCAATATTGGAGTTGAGATGAGTGAGTCAGGAATCGGGATCTTGAGTTGAAGCTAGGACTGTGTACTATATGCAAATGAAGCTAGGATTGGAGTTGCTATATATGTAGACTAATATTTACAAGTAGAGTACTTACAATTATTAGCAAATGTGAACCAAATCTACTACGCAGTACTTTATATCAGATTCAGTAACATAAAAAGCTTTCTTGGAAGATCATCCTTGTATCCTGCTAGGATCATAGGGCTTCTAGAAAAAGGATTTTGCAGAGCAAATGAAAATAAAAGGCCAATTATATATATAGTTGGGTATTGAGCTGAATGGTTTGATCAGAATTAGAATTTGAGTACACATACATCCAGCTAAAGAAGTGGTTGCTATGCAACTTTGCAGAAAGGCAGATCCCATACAAAGCTAATATATATAAAGTGATTAGTTTTGTCGTTTTATCAATGATTTAGACTTAAAGATGGATCATTTTTGCTTGAGATTGCTCTGGTGGCTTTAAAGCTTAATGCACAGTTTTGATTAAGAAATGATAATAATCTAAAGTAGCACATATGATATGCATGGGTGGGCACTAGGCTTTTCCATGATCATATGGTTGCTGGTATTAACAATGGGTGGTTTTTATAGAACCCACAACACCACAATAGCTAGATAGCTAGCTAGCAACTGAAGAAATAAGCACAGTTGCTGCATAGTGCATATTTTAGTGAACTAGATTTTTTTCCGTAGATTTTGTCGGCCCAGGGCACGAGGGTTATTTATGTACGTGCCCTTCTTATACTTCGCATAGAGGTTTTTTCACTTATTCAAACATTAGATCACAATGCAACAATATTAGGGGATATGGCTAGCAACACGCATCAAAAAATGACCTAGTGTATGAGGGGCCCAATGTACGAGGATCATTTATATATGCATCCTTACTTGTACTTTTGCGTAGATGTCGTTTCATTGCATCAAAAGGTGGCCCAGCACACGAGAGTCATTTATGTACGCATGCTTTTACTTTTACATAGAGATTGTTTCAGCGCTCCAAAAGGTGGGCCAACGCACAAAGGTTATTTATGTATGCATCATTACTCCAACTTTTGCATAGAGATGGTTTCACTACATCAAAATGTGGTCCAATGCACAAGGGTCATTTATGTATGCATCTTTACACTTACTTTGGCGTAGAGATTGCTTCACTGCATAACCTGTGAACAAACATCGAGTGAGGATTAGTCCGAGTATGCTCAAAACGGCTTAAAGGTGTCAACCGCCAAAAGTGCGGGCTCGCTCTGAAACCTCATGCCTTAGACCGGAAAAAAAAAAGCGGCCCAGTGCAC
>JAYMTK010002245.1:0-14284 GCA_036897405.1 Pelargonium myrrhifolium | reverse complement strand
TTTTTGGTTCCTAATTTTTTTAAAAAATATTTGTTTTTATCAAAAAAACCCCCCCCCCCCCCCCCCAAATGTACATGTCAAGTATCAAACTAATCAATTCTAGTTTATTAAATTTATTGTTTTTAGGTATTACCATCATTGGATGTGTCATTTCGAATCAATCCATGTCCGTCGAGATTGAAGGAGTTCCTTGTGCGCATGGATGTTGTGAACAAGACTAGTTCCGAATGTTTCCAGGTTCATCAGTTATCATCTGTTGGGCCCCAGTGGGAAATCTCATTGCTCCATCTTGTTGATTCCACCTCTCCTTCACAGTCTTTAGCATCAGGTCAAGCATTATCATGTTTCTTCTCGCTGAAGGTTGGTAATATAACTGCATATTTGGTCCATTTTTTGTTGAATGTTTCCTAGTTGCATTTTTTAGTTTCTGTTTTTTGATCGTCTTACATTGATTCTTTTTGTCCATGAAGTAACTCTCTGAACTCGTCCTTGTCCTCTAACAAGGACATGTTTATGATTTTTTTTTTGTCAACCATGTTATTTACAAAGCATTTGTTTATTCATACATTATGGTATATTGGTATCTGATGGTTTGTTTGACCGACAGCCACTCCGTAATAATGTGTTAACAAGTTTGTTTCAGATGATTCTCACAATACTGAATTGGTTTATATACTTAATATATGTACCTGTATACTTCTCAATTCACCTTTCAACTCTCCTTTTCCACTATTGTTAATTATTCTTTGGCTCCAGGATTGTGGGAAATCATCTAAAGACAAGAACTCAACTGTGCTCCCTCTCCTTGGAAGTGAAGTAAGATTGTGTCCTCATAGTAGCACTGAGCCGGTATTTGATGTATTAAGTTTACCTCTTGCTAATTTCCATCACTATGAAAAAATGCTCGAGGAGACATCAAATCAGGTTGGTTTCTCCATTTTCGTCTGCAACTGCTTTAAGTATAAGATCTTACTTTGTCTTTGTTTTCATCAGTTAGTATCTGATATAGCACACTTGGGGTTAATCTAAATCCTGTTTCACCATCACTTGGCTGTCACTTGACATCGTCAGTTGTAGGCGTCCAGTTAGCCGCTTTTTATTTTTATTGTGCTTTATTTCTTTGCACAACAATTGGGACCTGGACATTGTGTAACTCTATTTGCATCCGCATTGATCAGGCACTCCAAAATACAGTAGACTTCATTTTGATATCACGGCTGCTGAAGAGTAGTACAACTCCCGGAGTTTCAGATTCACCTCGTCTGCTTTCTCATCACGCATGTCATTGCAGGTAAAGCCAGAACGAAATGGATAATTGTTTTAACGGACTAGATAGTACATCTTTCCTTTTGTTTTATTGACATTCGCCATCATTTTATAGCACTGCAAGCACAAGTCCAATAACATGGCTAATGGATGGGCCGCGGAACATACATCACAACTTTTCAACTTGCTTCTGTGAAGTAAGATTAAAGATGACTATTTACAACTCATCTGATGCCACTGTCTCTGTTCACTTCGAAACCTTGGATTCCCACAATAGTAGCGGCCAGTTGAGCAGTGCATCTGCATCCACTTCTGGAGGCCAATCTGGATGGCACCATGCGTCATTAGAGAGTGACGTTAAACTCACAGCTGATGCCGTTGAAACCCATGTTTCAAGACCACCATTGCTGGAGAGTGTCTCCCCATTCATTTGGACTGGTTTGAGCTCTACCCGAATACAACTTGAACCTATGTCTACTTCCGAAATACCTCTTCAAGTCTGTGTTTTCTCTCCCGGTGCGTATGATCTATCAAATTATACTTTGAATTGGAATATTCAGCCCGATCCTGATCGACAAGGTAAAGATGTATCAACGAGACAGTCTTCTGGGACATGCCAAGGGTACACGTACTGTCTCACGGTACTCGAACCCTCCTCTTGAGATCACAGCTTGTACACTGTGTATTCATTTTATAATTCTGTGTCACCAGACCTAGGATGCAATGATTTTTGTAACTTAATCTTGTAAATTGGTGTGCTTTTGTTGTGTATTTTTTTTTCACTAGGATCCACAAAGAAAAGCTTTTATGAAAGTTGGATACAAAAGTAAATTCATTTTTGGTACCTGAAATAATGTGATGGAATGAAATTGATTCTCATAATTTCACTACTACTTATACCATAGGAGAAATTACAAAAAAGGACCCCTCAACTATCCGTTTTTACAAATTGCACTTCTGAATTTTGATTTGTGACTTTAAATTACCATAAAGTATCAAAACATAATTCTGTCAGTTATATTAGACAAAAATTAGGTCATGTGCCCTCATATAACATGACCAATTTATGTTTGAAGTATTCAAAATGCCATTCACTTGTCATTTTTCTTCAATCTAGTTTTGCTGAAAAATTAAATGTCTTGCTAAAATATCGCTGAAAACTTTGTACTCTCTCATCAACTCACCGGAGTTCACAACAAACCACGAATTACATCTACCATCAAAAATTAAAAAAGAAAATTTTATAACAAGTCTCAACTAATTTATACCAGAAAAGTAAGTTCATCAATAACCATGAAGTAGACACGAAATCCAATCATTGAGCTCCAAAATTCCTCATACAATTGCTCAAACACTAATAGATAGGCACAAAATGTGACGTGACAAAAGAGGAGCCAACCTAAAATTCGCGAAACCCAAAGGACGACGATAGCGGTGGGAAGAGCACAACTGGCGAAAAAGAGGCCATCGGAGGGAGGGAGGGTTAGGACACCCAAGCAACAAAAGAGAGTGACCTTGTGGATCAAAACCTTATTGGTGTTCCTAAATCTCTCTTTTGAACCCTCCACAATACGACCGACATGAATTTTGTGTCAAACTCATGACTCATGAGACAAACAAGGCAAGCAACAAAAGAAGGTGGAGGAAAATGGTAAGTGTGAAAAGGAGAGGCTTGACACTGGAATACTCAGTTGCAGAGGCAAATCGAGAAGACCCATCTTGAGGAAGAGATGGTTTTTTAATTTATTATTATTATATTTAAATTTTAAAACCGAAGAAATATGAAAATTAAAAGGTGATTTGGTCATTTTGTCATTCTACTAACAATGTTAATGACATAACCATGTTTTGATACTTTAGATAGTTAAAGGCACAAACCAAAATTCATGATGCAATATGTAGAAACGGATAGTTGAAGGGTGTTTTCTGTAATTTTCTTTATACTATATTCTCTTGGCCACCTGTGTTGGACTATCTAGTGGTTTTACACCGGAAAATCAAATAAAAAATAAGTAAAAGTAATGTGTTGGTTATATATTCAGTATGTATCTAAATTTTCATGTGGAAAAGTAACACTAAATTTTCGAAACATTGTGAATTAGTAATACTTTTAACTTGTCTACAAATTACTTAAGTACAAATTTTAGTGAAAGTTCAACAATTAAATGAAAAACCATATTAAGGGTGTCAATTTCCTCCTAACCTGATGGAGACTCAAAATTCTAGATCCAAAAAGAAGAATATAAAGAATGAAGGAGAGTTTTATCCACCCCGATGCCCAATTGGGGACGAGATGAGAATTCTATTCTAACTGGATTTATGTACATACTAGCATATACCATCGTTCTTTAAATAAGTGTCATACTTTTCATTTTGAGAGATTCAAAAAAATAAATAAAATAATATTGTATATTTACTCTTGTATCCCCCAACAACATGTATTGTAACAAACTTAATGGACACTTACTAATGTATTATATGCACATTATTGATATTTTATACACAACTAACTTATTAAAAAAGAAAAGAAAAACTAGATAAAAATACAATACAAATAGAATTCATTTTAGAAGGGAGAGAGTAAAAATTTATTTTTAAAATAAATCTTGAATTTTAGGTGAATTTAATATTTGTAATATTATTGTCAAAATAATAATATTCGTAAAATTTTTGAAGAGCAAAAATAATTTATTCATTCCAATCAAATTGGTGATTATAAAAGATTAAGGAGACATGCTTCTCAAAAACGGTCAAAGCATTAAAGACCAAAGGGTTGCTTACGACCATGCCCAACTAAAGAGGTAACAAAACAAATAAACCTTACGTTTAAAGGCCTTAGTTCGAAAACCTCTCATCTAAACTAATCTATCTAACCTACCCGACTCTTATAGGATTTAGTAAGAGGCCAAAACAACCCATTTGCCTACTCTAAATCCGACATTTGTGGGTTTGCCGAGAGTGTCTGCAGATCGACACGAACCTCCTCATCACCGTTGACATGGAGTTTCCTCATTCGCCTACCGTCTATATAGCCATAACTGGATTGCTCCCACTACCGGTTTACAACGACCAACCCAAGACACCCACCGGAAACCACCCTCGCACAATCACTCTTTCCTTACTTCTTTCACTACTGCCTCTACCGCTCACACACTCTTTACCGGGGTCCGCCACGCCGTTGCCGAGAAACAAAACAATTACAATCAGCCACCAAAACTGTTTTGCCCCAAACTCTCATATTCATACTTGTAGCCTCCTTCAACATCACAAAAACCTAGGAATAAAACCCTAGAGAACGCCACAAAACCAAACTTCACAAACAAAGCTCCTACAAAAGAGGAGAGAGACCACGGTTTTTATCACCACAACACATTAAATTCGTAAAATTATGTATTGTTCATGCTTAGATATTTACTACAGTATGTGATATTTATTATTTGGAGAAATTATGACTAATACTTATTATTAATTAATTTAATTAATTCCCCAAACCAAACCAAGGCCGTTTCTTTCTTCCAACCAAAATCTCAGGTACGCGCTTTCGTTCCATTTTGAGCCATCGGTCGTAACACTCCGTACTCGGTCACCAACTCCTTCAAAATGACGCATCTTCTTCATTGTCTTCCTTCCAAG
The DNA here is from genome assembly GCA_036897405.1 of Pelargonium myrrhifolium. Lineage (NCBI taxonomy): Eukaryota > Viridiplantae > Streptophyta > Magnoliopsida > Geraniales > Geraniaceae > Pelargonium > Pelargonium myrrhifolium. The sequence continues at coordinate 9,385 of JAYMTK010002245.1, read as the reverse complement.
ATCTTTCCCTTTTCCCTTTCCACAACATAACAACACCGTGTCCTTACTTTGTCTTTCATGTCCATTGTCCATTGTAGTAGTAGTCAATCATCCATTTGGTCCCTCTCTTCCATTTTTTATTACCATTAATAATAATAATAGTCAGTCCCATCTCCCACCTCCTTCTCCTTCATTGACTTGTCTTCTCCTTCTCAGTATTTGAACCAGCGACTCTTCTTTGACCATTTCATATTAATTCTCTATATCTATCTCCTCTCCAAAACCACCCCCTAATTAATCTTCATCGCCATCTCCTTCTTCAATTCGTTGATTCAAGTAATTATCGCACAGCCACAATGAACGATCTCTTCTCCGGCTCCTTCTCTCGCCTCCGCAGCGAGCAATCCCCTCCGCACCACTCCGCCCAATACGACCTCGAAATGGCCAAATCGCCCTCCAACGGCGGCGGAGTCAACCTCGACAAGTTCTTCCAGGACGTCGAGTCCGTCAAGGACGACCTCAAGGAGCTCGAGCGGATCTACCAGAACCTCCACTCCTCCAACGAGCAGAGCAAGACTCTCCACAACGCCAAGGCCGTTAAGGACCTCCGATCTCGCATGGACTCTGACGTCACTCTCGCTCTTAAGAAGGCCAAGCTCATCGGCGTCCGATTGGAGGCCCTCGACCGCTCCAACGCCGCCAACCGCAGCTTGCCCGGCTGCGGCCCCGGATCGTCCTCCGACCGCACGCGCACATCCGTCGTCAACGGCCTCAGGAAGAAGCTCCAGGACGCTATGGAGAGCTTTAATACTCTCCGGCAGCAGATCTCCTCCGAGTACAGGGAGACCGTGCAACGGAGATACTTCACCGTCACCGGCGAGAATCCCGACGAGAATACCTTGGACCGCTTAATCTCTACAGGTGGGCCATCTTTCAGATTCATGGATTATTTTATTTTATTTTTATATATTTATTTTTGCTTCTCAATTAGTATTATCAAATACTGTTGACCCGAACCTTAACCTTATAAATCACTAATGCGTGTTAAATAAATAAATAAATTAACAATTATAAGTAGCATTTTAAATTTAGAAAAATGTTAAAATGTCTTGCATTTCATAAATATTTTCTTAATAAAATGGTATGACATTTATGGGTCATTCATATACCATATTGTATGGTATTACACTATTATTAACTTATGAATAATAATTTAGTCTAGTCATAACATTATATTCTATTCAATTTGAAATATGATATTACTCTTATTCAATTAGTTGTGTACCTCTTTACTGTTATTTTACCTGACGAACTTAAGAACGCACCTTCCAATTAAGTTGGTACGATACACTAAATAATTTTAAGTTTTTGTTCGTCCAAAGTTGGAGCAAACTATTTTGACCAAATAGCCAAACCCTTAAATAGAATTTGATTACTTCATTTAAAAAAGCTTTTGACAATTTAAAAATATGTTCATATTTTCAATTACATTTTTTGAAAAAATTATTTTACTATGGTCAAAGGGGTTATTATAAATTTTACTCTCTTCATTCCAAAAAAGTGTCATTCTCTCTATTTTAAGAAAAATTAAGTAGAAGTTAGTGTGATATGTTTATTTTTGTATTTGTGATCATGTGTTATAACAAATTTAACATATATTAACTAGAAGAGAACACTCATTTTGGTACACTGATATTAACCGGGAGGAGTAGTTCATTGTATTAATTTGTTTTGGACCTGCATAACTTCATATTGGAAGACTGGGAGTTAAATTGAAGATTGATTGTGTTATTCAGGTGAGAGTGAGACTTTTTTGCAAAAAGCAATTCAAGAGCAAGGTAGAGGTAGAATACTGGACACCATAAACGAGATACAAGAAAGACATGATGCAGTGAAAGAGATAGAGAAGAATCTGCACGAGCTGCACCAAGTGTTCTTGGACATGGCAGTGTTGGTGGAAGCTCAAGGCGAGCAATTGGACGACATTGAGAGCAATGTGGCCAGAGCTAATTCCTTTGTCAGAGGAGGAACTGAGCGCCTCCAGACCGCCAGAGTCTACCAGAAAAGCACCAGGAAATGGACTTGCTATGCCATCATGATTCTGCTGGTCATCATCTTATTTGTTGTGCTCTTCACTGTGAAGCCTTGGGAGATCAACCGTGGCGGTGGCGGAGGCGGCGGTCAGCCTTCTCAGCCGGCACAGCCAACCCCACCTGCTGCTGCTCAGCCACCACCTCCTCAGGTTCCATAGAATTGGTAAAAGTATGTGTTTTTTTGGATGGGTTTTGTGATGAGGAAGAGTTGAGATTTGATGGGAGTAGAGCATTGTGAATTCATGGGAATGCAGGGGCAATAGTGCCAATGGATATAGTTTGGTGACATTCTTTATGTAAGTAGTTTTTTTGTTGTTGCTAGTTTTAATTATGGTCATCTTGGTTGGTTGCTATTTGTATTCTTTTATGGGATTGGATGCCTCTCCCAGCCCTGCATACATTTTAGTGTTTGATCTTATACTATCATTATTTTCCGTCTGTTAGTTTTTATTATAGAGATGAATATTATTTTTCTACTTTGGGGCCACTTGTTTATGTATTTTAGGAATGAATTTGATTCTTGGAATCAATCTGAATGATGACTTTTTGCACCCAAACCCCATTGCATTATAACATATCAACTGGAACCAATAAGTCAATGGAACTCGTTCATAATTTGATTATGTTCCAATCAATTGAACTAGCAAGAGTCTGATGAATCAGAAAACTTTTCGAGGAAAGATCTCAACTTACTAGATGAGTACATCAATAGAATAGTCTTCATTTCCAGATGGAAGATGCTTGTGAGACTATACAAAATGGAACCTAGGACAAGTCAAGCCACCTTCATATTACCCAAAATTTCGGCATCATACCCATTTCAAGGAAACTTCCTTTGCCATCCCATAAAAGTCATCTCAAGGCAGCTTCAATCTTCAATATGATGTAGCCACCAAAAAGGTTGATAGGAGAAAATAGAGGTGGCAATTTCAATTTGTCCAGATTGATAAAATTTAGATTGAATTAAGTCAATGTTTGGATTTACTTCTAAGTGCAAACTTGGCATCTGATCCATCTAAAAATATTTACAATATAAATTTAGCATTAAAGTCTAATGAAACTTTGGGCGTCTAATTCGAGTCCAAATAATTTGTTCCATAAAAAACGATTGACCAACAACAATATAAAATATAAATACTTCAACAAGAACACCATTCTAAGTGGGACCTCTCCTACTCGGTCACTCCACACATCTTTTGGACAACATTTAATGAGTAATTGGGCAAACAAACTAGCAGGCTGTCACTTAAACTTTCTTCTCAAACATATACAGTAACAGTACAACACATGAACACAAGCCGACAAGCTCACCTACACAATTACAGTACTTTTTAAAGTTCTAAAAAGTAAAAAGCATCATAAACGTGTACTTCATTTGAGTCATCTTTATGCTCAGTTCATCAACTTGGCAGCCCAGCCCAATCTACAGAGCCCATTTTATCAGCCCACATAACAAACAGAGCTTTATTACAGTCGAGCCACTGGAGCGAATCGTTCCGTAACCGAGCTCTCTCTCGCCATGGCTGCTACAGTTCGCATGATAGGCAAGTAGCTTTCTTCGACTCTCCTATCCGCAACTCTGCTCTCTCTTTTTCTCCTTCGATTCTGAATATCTAACTTATCGTCGCTCTCCTTCTGTTTGTTTCTGCACAGACATAGCCGTTAACTTCACAGGTTAGGCATTTCGTCGAACACTAGGAGCCTTGCTCTCTTCTACTTTCATTTTGTTTGAACTTTTGTTCTGTTTCTGTCTTGTTTGTTAGTTCGGAAGTTTTAATTTCTCTTTCTCTCGTTGGAATCCAGATGGCATGTTCAAGGGAATTTACCATGGCAAGCAATACCATGTTTCAGATATAGCTGCGGTGCTGAGTAGGGCTTGGAATGCCGGCGTCGATCGAATCATCGTAAGTCGTCTTTACTTGATTGAGTTTTCAGCTTGCAGCTCACAGCTTATGACTACTTTCTTGTATAAAGTTTTGTTTGGTTGCTGAGAAAATCAATCGAAATGGAAAGGAGATAAACTGAAAATGTTGAGTCTTGCTGTTGCAGTAGACAAAGGAGAGAATTAAACTTGACATATTTGTGTAAACTGTGCATTCAGCAAATAGTGGCACAATTCAATTGATCAATTTTCTCAGTTGGCTATGGTTGTGGTGGTTCCTTATAATTTGGATTAGGTTTACTGCTACAGGTGACTGGTGGATCTCTTGAGGAGTCCAAGGAAGCTCTGGCCATTGCACAAACGGATGGTCATTCTTCATCTTTAATATCTGCTCTATCCTTTTGTGCCATCTTTTTATTACTGTATCTTTCTTTGTGCTGATACAATTGTTCACACATAATATCAGGAAGGCTTTTTTGTACAGTTGGTGTGCACCCAACAAGGTGCAATGTATGTAGCCTCTACTTTAGATTCTCTTCTTATGACAGTTCGTCAAGGCTTGTTATTATATAGGCCTATGGTTTCTATACTTAACAGGAATTTGAAGAGAGTGGGGATCCAGAAAATCATTATCAGGCTCTTTTGTCACTGGCCAAAGAGGGTGTTGAGAAGGGAAAGGTGAGCTTTTTTTGTTAACTTTAAACGACTATAATCATTATATGTAGAGAGATTCCCCCAGATATCATTGCTACACTGGCATACTATGACCTGCCAAGTTCCATCATATAACTAATTTCTTTGTTGTGAGTTTTGTTGAAATTTATGTTACTGGCACAAACAATATAAGATGATTTGTTCATTCTGTTGCTGTTTTCATGTATGAAACTCATAGCTGAGAACTGCAGATTAAGGCTTTCAATATGAATCCTTCTTTTTGTGTATTAAACTTTACTCTAACCCTAAAGCTTAGATTATCAAATTGAGGGACCAACTAGTATATCATGTGGTCTCAAACTTCCTATTTTTTCAACGTGGGCTGCTTTAACAATGTGGAAATAGTCTTAAAATGATGATAGTTGCTTGGACAACAATGGATTTACTATCTCGTAATACCTATATGGTTTAGATTATGCAATTTTCTTTTTGTGTATCTCAATAGTTGCAGATAATAATTCAAGTTATCCAAATGGACTTTAAAAGATTATTTTTTTTATGTTTTGTGGTCTCATATTCTACAAGGTGGTGGCAATTGGTGAATGTGGATTGGATTATGACAGGCTTCAATTTTGTCCAGCTGGCATTCAGAAGAAGTACGTAGTTTCTAAAGAAAGTTCTTGGCCATATATAATGCTTATCTCAACCTGAAGATGTTATGTTCATTTGTTCTTCCTTTTTGTGAAATATAGGTACTTCAGGAAGCAGTTCGAATTAGCTCATACCATGAAATTGCCTATGTTTCTCCATATGCGTGCCGCTGCTGAAGATTTCTGTGAAATTGTAGAGCAAAACAAGGATAGGTGAGACTTGAGAGAACTGGACTGCATAAATATCTAAACCATATTATGGCCTTAAGGTTTTTACAAATTCTTAAAATGCTGTCAAGCCCAAATACTTGAGAAATAACAGTTGAAACATATTTTGAAATTTGACATACCATGAAGGTAATTACAAGTATATTATATGAGCTGCAAATCAGACTTTTTAAATAGATATTGAGAGCTGAATATAACTAGGAGACCTAGGCCCTTCTACTCAGTAATGCGCTCACACACACATCAAGCCTTTGCATCGCTTTCTATTTGATAAAAACAGAACATGATGAAATCTATACTTCTTGACTCAAAAGAGGAACTGCGATTTCCTCAATGCAGGTGTTCAGATCCCTATTCTTTTTACATGTTACATGTATACTAAATAGAAAAATAAACTATAACAAACATTTAAGTTTCTAAAGGTACAGTACAAAGTGATGGGTATTCCTAAACCATGTAGTCTCTTATCAATAAGGCATACCACAATCTATATGGTATAACAAATAGACCATATACGGTAGGATGTACCAAATAATCATTTATTTTATTTTCTATTCGTTGTTTTTTTTTAATGCTTAACTAATTTCTTGATACAATATTTAACTTTATCTTCACATTATGTGTGTACTTGCATCTGCCCTCATGATTCAGTTCCATGCTGTTTGTGTGTGGACTTTATTCATTTTTGCGGTTTTTGTAATCAGGTTTAGCGGTGGAGTGACACATTCATTTACTGGTAGTGCAGGAGATCGTGATAAACTTCTTTCATTTCATAATTTGTTTATAGGTGAGTTCACTTATTTTCATAGCGGCTAGCTTAATAGAAATGTTTTCCTTTTCCTGTATAAAATTATAATCACTAATGCAGTTGTATAATAACTACTAATTTCTAGTCTATTGTGAAATGTGGGTTTGGGTGAACTTGGGAGATTATCTCATCCAGATGCAAAGATTTCATTTTTTTAGTTGTGAATCCCAAGAACTGTCCAACTGACTGTAGAACATAACAGCAAAGATTTCATTCTCTAAATTGCAAATTTCCTGGAGGACTGTAGAACTGACAGTTATGGTCATCCTATTTGTTAATTACTGTTTTGCAATGTCATGATATTGCAAGTTCTCTATTTAGAATCCTGATTTAAAGTCATAATTCTTTGAATCCAGGGAACTTAATTTTTTATAAAGTTTTACCATAATCCATCAGTCTTTGTTGCTTGCCTTATATAAGCCATCTATCATTGTTCTGTTAGTACTTTGAGAGCACCTTTTCCCTCCCTGTTTGAGCATTACTTAAAACGCTCATGACCCCAATTTAGACCCCCATTTTCAAATATCTACAAAAAAATCTTCAGGATGATCATTATTCTGTTGTATGGTGATCAATACTTATGTCGTCAGATAAATGGTGGAAGTTCCATGTACTCCATAGTATACACACCAACTGTTGGGAAAGTATTGGTGATTTCTAAGTAGTTTTCCCTCTTTACAACCTAAGATGTATGGAAAACATGATTTATCCTTAGAATAGTGGTTTTCTAGTGGGTCTATTTATTGCAAAATGGCATTGAAGCAGTAGGGCAAATAACTTACCTGTAAACTGTTGCACTCTTGCACTTTCAAGAATTCCTGGACCTTGTTACACGTGTGTATATATTTTTCTCTTTCCAACTGATACAGCGCGCGCGCGCACACACACATTCTGTTTAGAATGCCTTGTCAATTGTTAGAATGCTACTCAATCTGTTTGTTCAAAGCAGGTGTGAATGGGTGTTCTCTGAAAACTGCGGAGAATCTGGATGTGGTAAAAGGCATTCCAGTTGAGAAAATGATGATTGAGACAGATTCTCCATATTGTGAGATAAAAAACACTCATGCTGGAATCAGTTATGTTAAGTCTAAATGGCCTTCTAAAAAGAAAGAGAAGCATGATCAGGAATCTATTGTTAAGGGCCGTAATGAACCTTGTTTGGTCAGGTTAGTAGAACTGTTTACCAGTTGCTGCATATGAGAATAACATTTTTCTTTCTGACAAACTAGTATGATACATATTAGTAAATGACTATTACATTGTTTTAGTATCTTGTTTTCTGTAAGCAAGTCTTTGTTGGTGTTATGGTTATAATTTGTCGTAATATATGTTGACCTGACCCATTGACCTGAAACCATATATTGGGAATTAGGGTGGGTGCATAGACATTGATTACAGAAAGCAAGGGAACTGCTAGTGAAACTGAAAGCCTTCAAATACTCTAGTTTTCTATGATCTAGGAACGTGCCAAGTATGCAGTTCATTCACACAATCTACCGAATCTTATGTTTATATTGAAATTTTCTGAATATATGTTGCAAGGCTTCATATATTGATATGCATTACCGCATTTTCCTTCATTTACTTGTCTTTCCCTTTAGTTTGAACTGATATGACCATTATACTCAGGCAAGTTCTCGAGGTGGTGGCTGGCTGTAAAGGTATCTCTGACATTGATCAACTAAGCAAGACCTTGTACCACAACACATGCAGGTAATTTATCAGACCACAGCATGTTATTCACCTTGTTGGCTAATCTAAGCATCTATGATTTACACATGCACACACATCTAAGGAAGTACTCAACCCTCTTGAAATTCTTACAACTAATAGTGGATATCTTTCTCTACGAATATATATCAGACTATATCTATCCGTGCTAGGTTGTAGGTCTGAAGGTGCTAGCTTGTTTAACAATACTCCATGTGTCCCAAAATAAAGTGTCCACTTTACATTTTTGTAAAAGTTAAGTCAGGGTTAGAATGTTTCCCTTATTATTAACCCCATGTGCTTTTGTTGTAACAACTAACAAATCAAGGAGTTTTAATCAACTTATGTTCGAGATATTGTTGGTGCTTGGGTTTGGTTCGTTCCATATACTTAGTAAGATGTTAAGTTATTTATATTTGCGTGCAGGGTTTTCTTTCCTCATGACTTGGACGCTGCAGCTGATGCTCTCCTTTCCGGTGCTCATGACACTGAATGAATACACTGCACTAGTTTTGGTTTTGACATTTTCTTTCAAATCCAGTGACTGTAATTTTTCTCACTTCATGAGCAAAACCTTTTCAAAATTATTCGCTTAACTGGCAAATGCTTTTGAATTTGATTTTAAGAACCCATATTAAACACTTATCGGGTCATTGGTGTTTCTTCCTACTGCTGGAGGAGCTACTTACCTTTCTCTAACCTTCTAATACATTAAAACCGATTGTTAGAAACCAAAATAACATAGAAAGGGATACAAGTTAGTGAATTCAATCACAACTCCATTCATGTCATTTTGAGTAGATTGTGCCTCAACTTATTGGAATTAAACAAACCTGAAATGAGAAGGACAAGTCAGCTGAGACAAGCTAGCTGAGAGATCAGACAAGACAAGAAGTTAGTGTTGTATCTGCAAATCAAGAATACCAAACTGCATAGTGTTCCCAACAGTACAGAGTACATAACATTTAATTCAACACATCATCTTACATTAGCCAGAAAGCAAAAAACCTAGAAATCCAAGCACATAATATCAAACTGCAACACACCAAGCCTTGATGATTTTACAATCACAGAAGATTCGTGCCCGGAGATGGACACTCTTATTGGATTCATGGGGACAAACCCATTTTCACTAGTTCTTAGTTTCATTTTTTACAATGCACTAAGGTTTTTAGCATCTTTAACCATCCTAGAACCAGCACGGCTACAAGAAACGGCAAAGATAACCTTAATGCAGATGAGCCAAGGATGAACTGCCTTGCAACCAAATGGCGGTGGGACAACTCCATTTAACCGAAACCTAATTGCGTTAGCTATAAAAGCAAATGCAACAGATTCCTCCATTTGGCTGCAGCAAGGATGGGGGTTGACACAGGAACTG
>JAYMTK010002244.1:0-14285 GCA_036897405.1 Pelargonium myrrhifolium | reverse complement strand
GAAGAAAAAGAAAAACAAGACACTCATTTTGGGACAAAAATGCAAATGAAACAGGACACTCATTTTGGGACGGAGGGAGTATTATTTAGTACAATGTCATCAAAAACCTAGAAAACACCAGGCATGGTTAAGAATGATGGACGGAGAGTGAGTCAGATTAGTAGCCGTTGATCTTCAGCCTCGATCTGGTCCATTGTCTCTTGTCCAACATTCTGTATTTGGACCTAATTTGGTCCCCTAAACATTAGTTTGACCTAAAATGATCTCCAAACTTTCAAATAGTAACCCAAAATGATCATTTCCATTAGAGTTTACATAAAAAATTTAGGGACCAAATTGGGTCAATATTTCAAAGTTCAGATCCATTTTGGGTCCAAAAACAAAAATTTAGGGACCAAATTAAGTCAAATCACAAAAATTCAAAGATAATTTTGGATAAAAAAAGTTCATGAACCAAATTGGATCTAAACACAAAAATTCGGATTTTTTTACCAATAGCCAAGTTGGAGACTTTGTGTTGAATGTAGACCATTTACCAACCCCAAAATACATATCGTGGGCCGAGTGATGTTTGGACGGGCCAAAGATTAGGCCCACAATCGACACACGGCGGGAAGGTGCACAACAAGAAATCATAGAAACATGTATCATTAGAACAACTACATGTATAACCAAGAGAGACACCACGCTAGTATATACATAACTACGGCGAAAAATATGATTCTTGTCAAAATTTCTAACCGAATTGTGACGAAAAATTTTTCTTACAAATTTTTCGTCACAGTTCGCAACTTTTCTTATAGTGATACACATAGTAAATGGCTCGCGCGTACATGCATGGATGGAGGGAATCTCGCGGACGAGTGGTAATGCGCACTTGGGCATCTTGTGGACAAGTCTTCGGATGGATACGGATACGGATGCGCCTGCAAACGAGGGGCACGCAAGTCTTGTAGTATGAGTCCTTGTTCAAAAGCTTGCGCGAGGAGACTTGTGCGTACATCAGATGGCTTGGCGATCATGGACTTGCGCGCAAGAATGACCTTTGGTGGAAGTTTGGTGGAGCAACCCGCGAGACTCGCACTCGGTCTTGAGGATGATAATTGTGCATAGATTTGTACAAACACTTGAGCTAACCTCGTGCAAGCTCATGCGGACATGCGTCTTTGTGGGCTTGACTATGATTGACCCAAATTTTGACTTCGAAATTGCTGACGTGACTAGTGATTGAGCTCGATGTGCCACATGTTGTCTTCTCATTGCCCTTTTCCATTTATGATTTTTTTAGGTATAACCAGCGTTTAAATGGTGAATCAAACTCACTCATAGATGTACAAACTTTGAACTGATACTTTTAAGGCAAAAAATTCAATTTGGTTTCTGAACTTTCGTGTTTGAACTTAATTTGGTTCATGAATTTTTCTAAGAGATAATTGCACATGATCATCCTGTACCTTACACGTTTTGTACATGTATACCCTAAACTTTTTTTTAACTTTCGGCTACCATGTACTATGCCATTTTTTGATGGAGAGGCCTCTCCATCACAAAATATTCCATTTTTTAACAGAATATTTCATTTTTGGTCATGTGTCATACACATGACCTAAAATCAACCAAAATCAAACCCAAAATCAACAAAAATCAACCAAAAATAAAAAACTTGCGCTCAAGTTTGTTGATTTTTGGTTGATTTTTGCTTGATTTTGGGTTTGATTTGGGTTGAAATTAGGTCATGTGCATGACACATGATCAAAAATGAAATATTCTGTTAAAATATGGAATATTCTAAGACGAGAGGCCTCTCCGTCAAAAAACGGCATAGTATATGGTAGCCGAAAGTTAAAAAAAGAGTTCAGGGTATACATGTGCAAAACATGTAAAGTACATGGTGGTCATGTGCAACTACCCCTAAAATATAACAAGTAAGTAAGGTCAAATAGTAAAATACACTAATGCAAATATTTTCAAAATGAAATGGTCTATTCTTCGTCCTCATCACTAGATAATTCGAGTGACTCGTCCACTCTTCTCTTCTTCTTTGACTTGCGTTTTTTTGTGAATTGACTCATTTCGCCTTGGACTTCCTTCAATGACTCATAAAAGAGTTCCTTCATGTCCGTTTTCATGGTCAAAATGGATGATTTCATGACATTAACTATCGTGGATAGTTCTTGAACACGGTAGCGCAAGTCATGCTAAAAAGATACAATATGTTATGAGAATATTATACATTAAAATATATATTACTATGACAAAATGATGCACATCAGCAACAAATGAATGAAAAAACCAAGCTCAAGTCAACCCAAAAGCACAACAACAATCACAAAAAAAAAAAAAAAAAAAAAAAAAATCTTACTTTCTGCGACGGTCTCTTTTTGTTTCCAAAACTTCAATTTCGTCGCCTACATGTAAGTGGTTGTCGCCTAATAACTTGTCACGGATGTTAGGGACCATTCGTTGCGGAAGATTGTTATCCCGAAACACTATTTTTCGCGACAGAAAATTTGTCACATAAAGAAAATCATTCACGTGTATATGTTCTTCGTTTTTTTTTTATAATTAAGAAACACCACCTGAGATGGTGGGGGATTTGGCCAAAATCTTCCTGTTTATTAAAATATATTAAAAAAATACAAAAATGATAGAGACACAAAGAATATGTTGTTACATCAACTAATTATACCATTAAAATGATACTTGATTTTTATTTTCATTATATATAACACGATGCAAAGAATAAATATAATCCAGAAGACTGTTTTCTTTCTCCATATTTTCTTGTACAAATTAAGTGCTATGCTAAAAATTTGATAACTTCCCTTTCGAGGAAACGAAAAAACACGAACTGACCAAAATTTCTGAAAATTCGTGCTTATCATCAATTTTACTATATAATTTTCTATTTGCTTACTTTAGATAAGTGGTTGTGTTATGTGCATATAAAATATATATAAAAGACGGTGAAGTTGCGATGAAATTTCAGCTTTTTTGAGGTTAAAAATGAATAATGTTACATGTTTCAAATTAAATATCGTACAAAATAAATTTATAAAATGACGCAATATCAAGCATTCAAGTGTACATTATGTCTGCGCACTCCACACCAAAAATTTATAAGAGTGATGTATCATATATATAAGTTGGTATTCGTTTAAACTACAAATTTCTGAAATATTTATGTGTGCAATGAAGTTGCAATAAAACTTATTTTTAACTTATTCGATATAAAAGATACATAAATATAGCTCAATGTAATCCGTTTCTTTGTTCAAATAACGAATAACAACACAAATTTAGGTTACTAAAAATAACACAAATTTCCATAAAAATCTAACCATATATATCACCCTCAAAACAAGGGCTATTTTTACACATTTAACATCAAATTCTTCACTATAAATTCTCAAGATCTTCATGAGTTTCTCAAAACCAAATAGGTGAGATTTAGTAAATTTATTTGTATAATAAAATGGCCATCTCCATCTCCAAGGGAATGCTCAAATTCTTTCTTGGGACACTTTTAGTATTTGCAATAATATTTGCTCAAGTGCAAGATGGAGAGGCCACTAAAGCTATAGACTATGGAGCTATTGAAAAAGGTTCAACTCCTAAATGTAGCAAAAAACATCCTCAATTTTGCACACCTCCCAAACAAGCCAATACTTGGCAGAGAGGTTGCAATCCCGAAACCAGTTGTCGCGGAGGAGAACCTGAAAATCCTTAGTTTTCGCAAAAATAAATGTACTGTCGAGAGCACGAGCTAGGCTGTTATGTATTTTCGTGTGATGTTATTGGTGTTATGTGGGGGTTACGCTATTATTTTGTGTAACTCTCACGTGCATACATGTACGTTTATTATCCTGGTTTAATATATGAAATATATTATTGGTTTTCAATCTTTCTTCTTTGCCTTCTAGTGAAAGTAGTTTAATTAATAAGATTTGTCGACTTATGATCGGTAACTTATTTATTTTCATGCGTGAATTGACTATAACACGATATTGTTATTCTCATGTGCATGCATGCATATACGTTTATTGTACTTGTTTAATATATGTATGTATGTGTGTTTATTGTACTTAATAATACATAATTTGAACCATTAATTTTCTCTTTCAATATAAATAAATTAATATTTTGTACACTTGTTCATGTACCCAAGAAAAATGGCTCCATATATAAGTGTTATATACAAATATACAATAAATTCTTATTTTAGTAATTTTTGTGCCAATTCTCGCTTTATCACGATCTATCATTTGTATCTCATCAAACAAAAATAATAATAAGATATCATTTTCAAACGGCTATATACTTAGATTTGGAGCGAACAACCGGTTGGATTATGACACAAATCAAGCGTATATATGTTAACATAATCGTATTTGTGTTGTATAAATGTTACTCGACATGCGTGATTACTAATCGTATCATGCACGTATTAGACATGAATATTTTATGCACACAATATTGTTGCACATCATGATTAATACTCGACTTGTGGTATCGCTTACAACGATCCGCTTCTTTTGATGTCCGACCTTTTCACGTTTTTGGCCACCTATTTTGTAAATCAAAGATTCTCCCAATCGAATTTTCTTTGATTCCCAAGTTAGAACAACATATTGATTAGTACTAAGGAGCATGTGCATGTGTATAGTGAATGTACCTTTCCTTTTCGTAAAAATGTCACTCATTCTATCCTAAAATAAGTGTCTTCCTTCTGTTATGAAAAATAAGGAAAGTTGGTTAATATTGTATATTTACTCTTTCAAGTTTCATCCGATGTACATGTGTTTTAACAAAGTTGAGGATATATACTAACAATTTTATTATATTATCGATAATTTATGTATAACTAATTTCTTAAAAGAAGAAACAAGACACTTACTTTTGTGACAAAAATTCAACTCAAACTTGACACTTATTTTGAAACAGAGAGAGTGTTGTTTATCAGTGAATTAGGCCCAATTATATTATGAAACGTCCCTTGGTTAACTCATGTGTGCTTTCTAGCCTCCGTACAGCTCGTGGGCTTGTCTACATGGCCCATTTAGAAAAACTCGACTCACATTTCTATCTCTAGTGCCGACAAAGACTGATCAAGAGTACGTACCGATTTTTGACAAAAATACTAATCAAAGATATATGTGTCGACGTCTATTTTGACAGTCATTGTCATAGTTAGTATAGGCCCAACAATTATCAATGTGACATGTTTGTATTGGTTACTACGGGCTACGACAATGTACTTAACATTCAACACGACGCCCAACAAAAATTCAGATCATCAAGATAATCCAACAAGACTTCTTATCCACAATAAAGATATCCCAAACCCTAAAATAAATGCTTCAATACATGCAGCCAAACACACCTTATATGTAGCTGTTTCTTCTCAAGTTCTGGATTCTTCGTTGACTCTACGCCAGCACTTGCGTAACCCATCCAAAAAACCGCGCATATTAGTATACATTGGCACTTGGCGCTAAAATGCACCGCCTAGTATTGGATATATAAGAAACTACGAAATCAGCCAATATTTTCATTTTCGCTTCATTTTTCTCGATATTTTCGTACCAAACAATCTTCAGATTATTCTTTGAGAAAGAGACAAAGGACCATTGCTGCACCAGAGGTAAATTCTCCATCTGGGTTCTTCAAAAATCGAAACTTTCTTCTCAATTTCAATGTTTCTGTGAACAATTTGGATTGTGGTCGACAGTTTTGGGTGAAAATATTCTACATTTTCTTTCATTTTTGGTGGAATTTGGTATTGTGGAGTTGAATGGAATTTTATAATGATTTTATGACAGAATTTAGCTGAATTTTGACTTTGAATTTGATGGGTTGGTGTTGGGAGCTTATGGGCATGATTGGTTCTTAGTAAAGTTTGAGATTTTTATGTTGGATTTTGCTGGTTTGGGGATAATTTTTGTTATGGAATTGGGAATTTGAGTGCTAGAGAGGATAATAAGTCTCAACCTGCTTTTAGCTTTTCAATGGACTATTTGATTTCAGTTAAGTTTAAGTTTCTTTAGAGGTGTCCTTATTTGTTAGATTGATTAAATGTATATTTTGGAAGATAACACATTTGAATTTCAATGTGTTTGTGTTTGTCTCTGGTACGAGGTTGATGAGTGAATGGATTATTATCTTGAAGGAGTTCAGTTTATGAAACTTAGGAAACATTGGTCGGCTCGTGAACTTAGGTTAGCAGTGCGACAATTGAAGATTTATCTATGTCATATAGGTCTTTCTCCTGTGGAAATTACACTAGACGTTTCATTTTTACTCTCTCACACTTGAGTGCCGTACTTGCATTATGATTGTGTTAAACAAAGAGGTCGTCAAATTAGGAATCTGCTGTTCTTCGAGGCTGTAGGAATTTTGTTGCTTTGTTGTTTTTATCCATGCACTTGTTCTGTAGGAAGACATGGAAAGACAAAAATTTGCTTCCTAATAGCGAGCGAGTCTTCCATGGCCTTATCGTAGAAGTTAGTGAAAAGCTCTCAAGTTCACATTATGCATATCTCATGAAAGTGGGTGCTTTAACATTTAATTAGAAGCACCATGCCTTCAATTATTCTGTTAGGAAACAGAGCACACCACATGCCCACTTTTCATCATAGAACACAACTAATTGTTATGAATATTTAGTGGGGATTGTGTACGTATAAGGTTTTAGCTTCAAGATACTTACTTGTACATGGTTAGAAATTTATCTATTACTTCCTTATTACTTACAGGACAAAATGCGAGATCCACTAAGCATCCTCAACATCACAGTTTTATGGAGGGGGAAGAAACTTATTGTTGAAATGAATTCAAATGCTTCCCTCAAGGAGCTTGGGCATGAACTGCAGAAATTAAGTAATGTCAAAGCAGATACTATGCGGCTTATTATTCCGCAATTCTCCAGCAAAAGCTCAAAGCTTTTGTATCCCTTTTCTGATGAACACTCTTCCTTAACTTTGTCAGATGTTTCCATTTCTGAGGTAATTGTTGCTTCTTTTTGTTTGGTTAAGTAATAACGTTCCTATATAATGGGGGCACTGTCCTGTTACACTTGATATATCGAAGAAAAATCATTTCATTGCCTAATTTTATGGTGTAATCATCATAGATGTATCGAATATTTAGAGAAGTGTACCGTGAAGTGATTGTCCAGAACTAAACCTACATGCTTTGTGTGTGTCAATGAAACTTTGTTGCATTTATAAAGTCGTTGTTTAGTTTTGGGAGGCCACTGATTGCCTTTTTGTTGAACTTCAGGGGAAGTCTATCAGAATGATGGGGGTATCTGAAGATGAGGTTGATGAAGTTCTACAAATTGCAAAGTCAGACCAAAGAATAGCTGGATTTGATGAGGAGGAAAAAAGGATGAGGCAGCGGAAAATGGGTCGGCCACAGGCTTCACTGAAGCTTCCGCAAGGAAATTACATCTTTTGTGATTTCCGCACTCTTCAAATTCCAGGAGTGGAGGTATTTTTAAATTCTCTAGTCACTATACCCTTCTTCGGGAACATGAAAATTGCATGTGGTGTTCTGAGAACTTTCTTAAACTCAATGCTTGATTATTGCTCGACTTTGTATTTGGTTGACTGCAGTTAAGCCCTCCACCTTCGGAGGCGTTGAGAAGGATGCATATGCTTGCTGCAGATCCTGGAATTGTTGCTATCATGAACAAGGTTCTATTTGTTGCTTTACATCTCTAACATTTGTGATTTGATAATCTAAACAAGTTATACCGTTCTGTCTTTTCTAATAAATTGCCCTCTCTTTCATTAAAGCATCGTTGGCGTGTCGGTATTATGACTGAAATGGCACCAGTTGGTTATGTCGGTGTTAGTCCTAAATGCCTTCTTGGTTTTAACAAGGTAATGGCTATCAGAATGTAACTATACATATTGATGACAGTATGACACTAGACAATTTCATTAATCTTTCTTTGCCCTTGCAGAACCAAGGTGAGGAAATATCTTTGCGTCTTCGAACTGATGATCTCAAAGGTTTCAGGAAATATGAAAGCATAAAAAAAACTCTTCTTCATGAACTCGTAAGCCTTTGTTTTGATCAACTTTTCTGTTTGTGCGCATGTTTAAGTTTGCTTGCAAAGTTTACACGTATATACATGGATGCGAGATTACTAAATTAGCAAATGAGCATTTGAGAACTTATTGCTTTGTTATGCTTGTCAGGCACACATGGTGTTCTCCGAACATGATGCCAACTTTTTCGCTCTGGACAGTCAGGTATAGATGTGTTGGCATTTAGTGTTTGTGTAGGTTTATACTCACTATTATGTTCCAAATGATCTGTCCATGTCCTGATTTAGAATTCTTTTCCGGGCAGCTGAATCGGGAAGCGGCCACTTTAGATTGGACAAGATCAAAAGGCCACACCTTGAGTGGTGCGAGGCACTCGGAACATTATGAAGAGGAGTTCGATATAGAAGACAGCAATAGTTATTCTCATAAGCTTGGGGGAAGCACATCAGATCAGTTGGCAAGTGCTCGTGCATCCTCCGTGGCTGCTGCTTATAACCGCTTAGCAAGTAGTTTCCAAGAAGAACAAGACATGGATGATTCTGGCGTTTTTGTGCACAATGAACCAGATCCCTTGGATTCTATAGGTAAAGAAATTTTGAACATTCAGAGCCCGAAGAAAGATCAATGCATGCATGATCGTGAACCTGATCCCGATGACTGCCCCGATGAACAAAAAAAGTTTGACTGTGAAGCTGATGATTTGTCAACGGCTAATAAGAAGCTAGCGGAAACTAAAACCCACAAAGAACCCGACCCTGATGATTCCGAGTACAATGTTGCAGATGGACTTGACCGTGGTTACTCTCAAGCAATGGATATTTCGGATAGCACGATTCAGCCAAGGGAGACCATGAATGAACCTGATCCAGATGAATTAGACGCAATGACAAACAAATTGAGTTGCGGAGACAATGGACCTGAATCAGAGGAAAATCAAGCCCATCTAAGCAAGGATTATTCGGAGCCTGATCCCGACGAATCTCATGTGAACGGAGTCATACAAGCAGAGCCTGATCCTGATGACAGTTTGATGCCTCCAATGGGTATGTCTGGACTTCAAAGCTATGAGCCCGATCCAGACGATCGAGAGTTGCAAAGAATTCAAGATCCTGTATCTATTGTCTGTAGTCGTCTGCAAAAGGCTATTGAG
Organism: Pelargonium myrrhifolium; assembly: GCA_036897405.1. Taxonomy (NCBI): domain Eukaryota; kingdom Viridiplantae; phylum Streptophyta; class Magnoliopsida; order Geraniales; family Geraniaceae; genus Pelargonium; species Pelargonium myrrhifolium. Next base: position 5,078 of record JAYMTK010002244.1, on the reverse strand, counting down.
ATGCTGCGATCTGAAGTTGATCCCATGGAAGCTACTAAAGTCCTTGAAATTCTTTTGAAGATCATTAGGTACATTTATCTACCATGTTCACCGTTTAAAACCCTCTTAAAAGAACATATATGCTTAAACTCAATAGCGTGGTTTGTAGTGAAGATCATTGGTTCTTGTAATTAAACTATGTCTATTTATGTCTTGTTACTGATAGAAGTTGAATTTTCTGTATGTCATTACAGGAATGTGATAGAACACCCCAATGAGATGAAATTTAAAAGATTACGCAAGGTAAATTCATTTTTTTCCCTATGTAATATTTTTTATGCAAAAGTGTTGCTTGGTTTACCTTCTTAATTGATGTTAATTGGTACTTCAGGCTAATCCAGCTTTTCAGAGGAATGTTGCAAACTATAAAGGTATGCATTTTTGTTTTAATAAGTGCTTGTCATGATTTGTTCTATTTCGCAGCGAATGTGACCTGTAATATGGAAAAAACATATTATGATAGATTGAGACCTATATATTTAGATTTCACATCGGGTAAAGTTAATTAGAAAGTTAAAAGAAGTGTTTTCTTGGGTATATTAAGGTAGCGTTTGTACTAAAAAAAATGGGAATGGGAATGAAAATGAGATTCTCGCTACAAAACCACTCTTGGACAAAATTTATAATCCAAACGCTACCTAAATACAGTAATGAATTGTAGATTACTTCCAAGAAACAAATCGAAATCACCGAATATAGGGTATAGTTGCATGCACAAATGTCATTCCTCATAATTCTTATTAAGATTATCATTGTAGTATCAACCACCTCTGGTCGCTACTGGGTTTTGCTTTGCTTTCCGAATTAAGTCGTGCATGTTTTTCATTCTTGTAGCGGCCGTGGAAATTCTTTTCGTGATTGGTTTCTACGAGGATATGGCGAGGGACGGAAGTGGGAAGGAAGAAACTTATCTAGTGCTGAAGCGCAATGATCCGGGCTTGTTGTGGCTTGTCAAATCCTCTCTCGAAACATGCATTGCTTGCTAATGCATTGTGTTGAAAGATCAACCAAAATGAGGAAGTAAATGTGTGAAATACATAGTAGTATTGTGTCCTTTTCATGTGCTTAACAGAAATGTATATTTGATGATGAACACTCCCAACACATTGCTTTCAGGTAAATAAAGAGATGTCTATTATTGTTACAATCACACAAAAAATAGTCATATAATGTCATTTTCACATCATATAGTATTGTTATAGATTTCTCTCCAAAATGAGTGCAAGTGAGATCATATCCAAATTAGCATTGCAAAGTATATTGGTATCTTGTATAGAACTGAAGAATGTGTAAACATATATAGTAACATTACAAGCTAAAAGCTCCCTTTCTTTACACCAAATTTCAGGTAAGAAAAGAAAAAAAACTTGGTCAGGACTCAAAACTTCTCAATGAACATTGGTCTCAGACAAGACCATAGCAAGGAGGTTTGAAAATCAAGAACTGTCCATTTGGAAATCATTCCCATTTGGGTTCGTCGGGTTGGTTGGAGCAGCTCCGAATGTGAACTCATGAGGAGGAACATCTAGCGGAGGAGAGGCAAATATTGAGGGAGTGACTACATTGTTGAAGGCTGGGGTGGGCGCTGGATCGTTGTTCTTCGGGAAGCCAAAGCTAAAAGCTTGCAATGTAGGGTTGCTACTTTCATTTGACCCGAATATCTTTTGCTCGTACTCTTGCAACTGCTCGTACACAGCTAAAATTAATGAAAACAAATAGACCAGACCATAAATTAGCGTAATTACAAACATGAAGTGCATGAAGAGAAGCGCAAGTGTGCATATATTAGAAGTAGAGGTTAGTTGTGTAAAACGAGGGTCTCCCCGGAAATTAAGATTCATATATTCTCATACAAAAACAAACGTGCAGTTAGATGTCAAAACGTAATATGTACCTGGACTTAGTTCGACAGATGGTCTCCGATCCTTCACCCACTGATAACTCTGCAGTAGTCTCCATCCTTTGCACTTCATCAAGTATGATATAACAATAGCCGGTGATCTGTTGATAATAACAAAACTTAGTTATAAGGAACAACACGAAAAGAAATCCGAATGGTTTTGTATAAACATAAACAGTTCCAAGTGGCCTTTTGGTCAGTTGTTGCATACACCATAATGAGAAACAGTTTTGGTATGTTCTCACATCAACTTTTGTGCGTTTTTATGCGCAAAGGGTACTTTCTCTTTGAAAAAAAGAAAAAAAAAAAACAGTTCACAGTGATCATTCACCTATTTTTCCCAGACATGCAGTGCACCAGAACACGAGCTTTGTCCCTTTCGCATTGCTCTGAAGAAAAAAGACAAGTTGCAGAACAATGTGTTCAGTAAGAAAATTCCACCACGTAATTCGTGATACCAATTGAAAACATCCGAGCCAGTTCAATAAAATTGATGTAGTGCATCTAAAGAAAACAAGTGCTATAGGGAAGGCCAATACGAACTCACATCAAGTACCTAATGAATAATCACTCAAACATTCGTGCACAATCATCTAGAAATCAAACCAAAATAACCAATTAAACTAATGTATATCAATTCACAATGCTTGAGATAGAGAAAAAAACACACCTAGAAATTGAATTGCATCATCAAATAGCAAAGTTTTGTCGTCTTGGAGGCAATGGTAGGTAAATGAGTTCTTGTACAGGTTTTGGCAAGCAGGGACTGTCTGAAAAGAGGCAAAATAAGCATACAAAACCATGTCAGTACATTGAACTAAACCGACGAAAGCACTGATTAATATGAACAAATGAAAGAAACGTATTGTTAACAATGAAATGAGATATCTAATAATTCTTCAGCCCAAGGTACTCTTTCGCACCAATACGTGAGACTCTCTCTCTCTCTCTCTCTCTCTCTCTCTCTCTCTCTCTCTCTACACCAAGAGAATCCTCATTCTCAGCAACACGACGGACTAGCCTGATCAAGCACCAACTCAGATTTCCATGTACCAACAGAAGCTATATTGGAACTAACTAGTACAAGCCTAAAAGGTCTAGAGTATAAGCCATCTTAGAAACCTAATAACTCCGGGTATAAATCTATAAACAATGTCCAGTTAGGAAAAAAAATAAAAACAGTCACTATGGTCTTGTAGAATGTCAACTAATTATGAACTAGTTAGAGTACACATTGATATGATCATATAGTCAGAAAAAAGGTAAATCACTTGAAATACTACACACACATAACACTACCTTTCTGAATAAGAAACTAGAACATTCAAAGACCCTACAATTTAGTTTGGAACTTGCAATCCGCACACAAAACTCTTGCTGGACAAATCATTGATCTGCTTCCATCAGATCCTCTAGTGATGCTAATTTAAGCCACCAAAAGTATCCCATCTCATAACACAGCAGTACAAATCTATGCACAGCTTCCTTCACTCGAAATATACCAAAAGTACTTAACCACTCGACATATAAACCTTATTTGATGCACCAGTGATAGCATTCAACCTCTGGCAATTCATCATTCGAACCACTCATGAATTCAAAGTGCCCAATTTCAAATACACCACCAACAAAGAAACATCATTAAAAAAAAACACCTCTTTTGTGAACATTATATTCTAAAACCAATCATATTCAAAAGCACATCTCCAATCCCTTCAGTGGACCAACTGATATCCAATCATCAATATGTAGCAAAAAAATACATCACATAGTCTCTACTCAAAAACTAACATCACACATTGAACTCAATTACTATATAGATTATGCCACAACCCACATAGCTCATCAAACAATCAATCAATACAAGACACTAAAAACCAAACAACTCAACACAATCACAGTGAAAACAATAAGGAAACTCACATTGAGAACCCGAGAGATGCCCTGAGTCTTGAGCATCTCGGAGCGTGAAGCGTTGTCGTAGCTGCCCAAGTAGAGAAACTCCGGCAAGATCTCCGACGGGAAGGCACTGACCTGAAGCGAACCTTTCTCCGAAGAAACCGGAACCCGGTGGCCGCAAATCCCGCAGACCTCGCCTTCCTCGTACTTGTGATAGTGCCCACAAACGCCGCAAGGGTTCTCTCGCTCCCTCTTCCTCATAGTCCGATGAAACGCAACAATCTCGCGCAGACCCAGATGATGAAAAGGAGTCTAAATCGCAGAACGACGAAGACCCAGATCGATTAAGAGCCCAAAAAGGCTCGATGAGTGTAGAATTGAGTGTAAAAATCGAGACTTTGAGAGATATATAGGTGTTGCGATGAAACTGTGCTGTGATCAGAATGCGTGACTGGATGGTTCTTTGGATTTAGATTTGTTCAGTGAATTTATATAGATTCATGTATAAATCATTCATTGCATAATTCTTCACATGCAGGTCTGTCTCAAATCTCAAGTGTACGTTTTTTCTTCTTCTTAAAGACTCGACTTTTAAATGGTCCTTAATTTAGATCTCTTTCGTAGAGTCGACGGGTCGAGTTGCAAATCTTAATTTGATCTGGGTTTTTGAATTCGAGTTAGAGAGATACAGTATAAATTATATTTTTTGAAAATGATAGATTTCGGGTTTTAATTTATGCAATTTGAATTCGTAAAAATATGAATCGAATTCCGGATGGTCGTTGCTCGGGTTTAGAGTTTAGGGCGTAGTCATGTATAATCTTTGGTATTTCAACTACTTTTTAAACCGTCGTTCATGTGTACATTATTCGATATCATGGTTTAGTGCAATGCTAGCAATTTGGAATGTGACTTAACACAAACACAACGTAATTTAAGTGTGTTTAAATTCAAAATATTTATAATCGTGTTATATTTGTGTTAAATCTATAAAACACGTGTAACAAGACTGTATGTATGATATTAAGATAGTAAGTCCAAGGGCGGCCCAAGCAAGGGGACCATAAAGCCCTGACTCGAGGCCCCCTCTTAGACCAAGGCCCCATAAAAGTCTATTGTATTAAGTAAAAAGAGTAACATTGGCATCAACTGACTGATATAAGTTTATATCAGTTGCACTAATAAGGTGATGACACCTCATTTAAAATCATGGATCTGGACGGGTCGCTCCGCTCCCACA